>JAABOM020000002.1:8904102-8933360 GCA_011800125.2 Solanum clarkiae
AGTTACAAAAGATAATGTGGCACCAGGATCCATCAACACATAACAATCAATAGAAAAGACTCGAATCATACCCGTCACAACGTCTAGGGAGTTCTCCTGATCATGTCGAATACCCATGGCATACAAATGGTTTGTAGCTCCGCTTATGCCCATCGTAGTACCTTTCTGATTTCCCTTAGCTGGCAGGGCTAGTGCAGAAGATTGAGCCTGATCAGTGCACTTTGGAAATCTTTCTGATAGTGACCAACCTGGACACACTTATAGCATACATTATAATACTCACGGCATCTCCCCAAGTGCAGTTTACCACACTTGCCACATGTTGGCTTACCCAATGAACCTTGAGACACACTTTCTTAGGACTGAGACCCGTGGGCTCCAAAACTCTAGGACCTCTGATCAATTCTGAATAGGTGCAGGTGCACTGGCAGATGATGGTGTTGGAAATCGATTCCCATTCCCTTTCTTTCCAACCTCGTGGCTAGATTTTTTGCTTTCTTACTTCTTAATTCCTCTTTACCCTATGGCCTCTTCTCATCAGCCTATTGCACAAAAGTCATCAATCTCCCTATATCCATGTCACTCACGAGCATAGCTCCCCTCCCATCTCTCTTTGGCCCTCTATTCAACCCATCAACATACATCCCCATCCTCCCCCTCATATCAGCAACCATATCCGGAGCATAACGGGATAATTGTGTGAACTTCAGCCCATACTACTGTATAGTCATAGAGCCCTATTTCCAGTTCAAGAACTCTCTTACCTTCACCTCTCTTCTTTACCTTGGGAAGAAACACCTTAAGAAAGCTTCCTCGAAAAAATCCCAAGTCATCACGGGGGCATTCTCCCCTTTACCCTTCTTCCACTGGTCATATCACAGTCTAGCCACCCCTTTAGTTGATAAGCATCTAGTTCCACTCTATCATCATCCGCCACAAGCATCACTTGGAACACTTTCTAAAGCTCCTCCACATAGTTCTCAGGATCCTCGATGGATGCATACTCAGGTAGATTCATCCTCAAGAAATCCCGGACTCTAGAAGTGTCATGGACATCCTATCGGGCTGCTTCTTGTCTTGCAGCAGGTGCTGTGACAGCCTGGGCTAGAGTTTGGATAACCTGGCCAAGCTCAACATTGAAGACCTCATCTTGTGGGGGCTTCCCAACAGGGACAACTAGTTCCATGGGCACCTCATATCCTTGAGGCTCAGTTGGATTGACATTTTGTCTGACGGGACGTCTTTTACCTCTAACGGCTCTTCTGGGAGGCATGACCACAATTCTACAATATGCAAAACACGAATTAGAATAGCACTTTCATAGAGTATAACTCCATAGCACGATTTAGAACATGAATGAAGGAACACAATTCCTAATGTCCTATAGTCTCCTATCTATCAAGTGTGGTTGACAATACACCCATAAATAATATTCTACTAGACACGGCTTTAAAAACTCCCTAGGACACCTGAACTCGTGCTCTGATACTAAGTTTGTCATGCCCCAGAAGAGGACCCAAGACATGGCTGGCACCTAGAGGCTATTACTAGTCCTCAAGCGAACCACTTGGCCTCATCACATTCATTCATTCATACATTCTACTAATCAGCGAAAGACATAAGGAAATAAATGGGAACATCTCATCATCTAGTCTCAAACAATAATATAATGAAAGGCGAGTAGAAAGAAACGATCTCACAAGTTTCAATCATCAACACCTGACTCTAGTCTATAGAGCCTCTATCACTATTAGGTGGTGCCAATGACAGACCCATTGCTACCTCAATCAGAAATAAAAGCTAAGTGATTCTAACTCTAAATCATGATGAAAATAGGTACTGGATCCTCTAAACTAAGAGATGCTCACCAATCTGCTGAACATCTCAAGATCCTCAACTATGAACCTGTTGATGGCCTCTATCATGTGTATCTACATCATAAAATAATGCAGTCCAAAAAGGGGACGTCAGTACTTGGAATGTACTGGTATGTAAAATAACTGAGTGAAATCGAAATAGGTATAACAATATAGAAACAAAAATCAACTCAATGTATAAACCAATCAATATGTCAAATGTCTATCTAAAGCAAGAATAAAGAGTAGTCATACGACCCATCAACCAATCAACTCATCATCAAATCAAACTCGTCTCAGAAGAACTCATGTCAACTCATCTCATCTCATGTCAACTCATCTCATCTCATCTCATCTCGGCTCAAAGTATTCAAGGTGGGAACTTTCTAGGAGCTTCGCTTTTCCAACAACAATCACTTATGAGCCAATGATTGTACAGCAATCACTCTGATATTGCCATAGCCATTCTATACTTGCCAGGTAGAGAACGAATCGAAACTATAAGTACAAGTCCAAATAGAGACAGAAAATCTCTAAGTCCTATATTGATTTCTGGTACTTCTAATCAAAGGGGACCTGAATACAATATGATGTGGTGGTCCTAATCCTCATCTACGCTCGGCTACGTAGTTTGATGAGTGCGAGTTGGTTTAACTCTTACTCTTTTGGTGCTTGATACTCCTCCCATCACTCAATGCTCATAAAACAATCCATCTAATCAAATTATCTAAATCCAATCATCTCAATTAGCCTCATGGAGGCACAATCTTTCAATCAATCTCGTAGAGACTCTAATCATCACATCAATTAAAATCTTAATCAATAGCTTAAGGCTTAGGATGATCATTGGGGAACAATCAAATAGACAAATTGTTAGAGTTCATTTATGGAGATTTAAGGGGCTATCAAGTTCTATCCATTCATCATCATTCTCACATCACAATCACAATCACAATCACAATCGACTCTTTCAATCAAGGCTCTAGACTCAATTCTATCTTCTTTCATGCCTGTTTGTAAAAGTTCACACATAGGGTTTATGCAATATCTCATGAAAGTATTCAATTCAAGAAAGCAAGTTTATGATGATCATCAACCTATGAAAATACATGTAACAAATATAATTTTTCAAGAAAATTATCAAGATTGATGTATGTAGTCTCAGGAACCTTTGACTCTCTTCTAAGACCATCTATGGGACACACAAGAGAACAACCTCATGCTTTGAGTTTAGTCTTACATACCTGGAATGAAGCTCTTCAAATCACCCGTCAAGAACTCTCCTTGAATTCTCCAATCTTACGTTCTTCTTTCTTCTCTGTCAAGTCCTAACTTTCAATGTTGCGAAGAAGGACTTGGAATGGGGTTTTAGACCCTATTTACTCCTCAAAATAACCTAAATTGATCATGTTTTGAGTTTAGAAGGGTTTTGGAAAAAGTCTAGAATGCCTCTCAAAAGATTTAAAATTTTAAACTTCGGTGGAACAAGCTGGGGTAACAGGTCCACGACATGGACCTGTCGTGCACCTGTATAATTTAAAAACTTCAATCCCGTCGAAAAATTGAAAAAAAATATAAGTATGTGTCCTGAAAAGTTCGCATCGTGACCCCAAAGTGCATCCTCACTGTCTCGATTTTCAGATCAAAAAATTATTTTTCGATCCGGTTGCTCTAAAATTGGGTTGAGACCACTTTCCCACCCAGTGTTTCGTGCTGATCGCAAATTCAGTCTTGGATTTTCCATCCGAGCTTGGAAAGACATGTTATGCGCACGATTCCATTCTAGGGGCATTTTGGTATTTTTGTTGGGAGTTACAAATATGATCAATAACTCAAATCTAGTGCCAAAAAGGTCAGTCGAATCTACCTCAATGCCGAAACTACACGCGAACGAGCTTTCAATCAACTCAAATCCTCCAAATGATCCCCGAATCAATGAAATGCTATCAAAAATAGATACTACGTGTTAAGCGGTGCATTTTGATACCGATATTGGCATGAATTAGACTTAGGGACAAAACGATCAAAACTACGATTAAAATTCAAAGTTCTCAAATTTGAAAATTGACTTTAAATCCGATTCTACATGAAAAATGGAGTATGTGAGTGAAAATGCCACTAAAATCAAGTTCAAATCGAAGGTGAAATCATCATTTCATGTTTTGAAATCAAAGACTAAAAATTCCCAATTTTAGATATTCAAAATCATGAAATTCAAGACAAAATCAAGATAAAACGCATGAAAAATAATTATAATAGTGTTAGAATCACTTACCTAATAATCCTTTGAAAATTCTCTTCCAAAATTGCCTCAAAAGGTTGACAAGTTCGAAAATAGAGTAAAAATGGTGACTCTTGAATTTTTAATAGCTGAACAGCAAAATACTCTCCGTGAACATGGAGAAGAAAAGGAGGGAATCACCAGTTACTACCCCGTGAACACGGATGGGCTGGCGTGAATGCGACGCAAGAAGAAAAATTACTCCTTGAACACAGAGCTTAAGTCTCCCGGACCTCCACGAATGCAGATAAGAACCTTGATGGCACCAGAAACCAGGCATATCAGCATGCACAGGTAAGTCCAAAACTCAAAATGGGCACTCAGAACTCTTCTGGAATAAAAATTACACAAATCAAATATGTATCCAAACCTGAAATAACGATCTAGATTCAACGAAATCATCAAAAATTGATTTCAAGGTCTCCTGGCCACATTTACTAATATAACTTGTACAAACTAATTTAAAACTCATAATGCCAAAACAGCCCTCGACAACTCTAAAAATAATAATGAGACTATTTCTAGCGTTAGCTTCCCCATCTGAAACTACTAAAACTATTGGAATTTCGATCCGAGCTTCCATGCTCCGAATGTTGATCAAAGTATTTCCGAAAATGATGAAAATCACAACTTTAGACCTGAAAATCTTATTTTAACTTCAAATTCAGTTCTGTAACTTCTCCTAGATCAGTTTCAATATTTTGGAGCTAATGGAATAAATGGATCTCTGATCCAACACCCCAAATTCAGAACGGTACAAAAACTCACTCTTTCAACAACTTAAACTTCCAAAAATGCCAAAACTCTTATTTTCGACTTTTAAAACTCAGGATTTCAGTTCCAACAATACAAATAGTTCAAAATAGGTCCAAAGCAACTTACGAAAGGATAAAACAGTAATTTTCATATACAAAGCCAAAAATAATCAGCCAGGTCATTACAAGGTGAATTGATTTTTTTAGGATAGTTGACTTCTTCTTGGTGATAGTCAATTAAGCTATAAGTCAGTTTCACAAATAAGTAGAGTAAACTTAGCAAAAGTACATGTAAAGATAGAATTTTATACTGGTTTAGAACACTAATGTGGTACCTACTTCCACTCCCCGACACAAAGGATTCCTTTAAAGCTCAATTGAGGATGATAGAGTATAACCAGTACAAGTACTTAATTTTCTTTAATATGCAGATCAGACCTTCAAATACTCTCTGTATGGACTAATCTAAAAAAAGATTTTCTCTCTTTTTCACTATTGTTCACACTTGGATATCACGCCTCGGGAAGGTACCCTAGATGTGGCTGTCACTCAAAGACTATTGCTAGTCCCTATGCGAACCACTTGGCCTCATCATATCCATTCATTTAATATATAACTCAGAAAACTCAGTGGAAGACTAAAGATAAGAATGGGAAATCTATAACTCAAACATCTATTAAATAAATAAGCCAGTACGAAAGAAAGTATCTCAACATCAATACTTAACTCTAGTTTATGAAGCCTCTATCACTATCAAGTGGTGCCAATGATAGACCCATGGCAACCTCAAATAAAATAAAGCTAACTCAAGGTCTAACTCTAGTAAGAAAGATGAAAATAAATGCAATGATCCTCGAAGTGAGGGAGACTCACCAACTCACCTGAAATGCTCGGATCCTCAACGGTTCGCTTGTTGACGATCTCTAGAACCTGTCTCTACATAATAAAATAATGCAGTCCAAAAGGGGATATTAGTACGTGGAATGTACTGGTATGTTAAATAGCTGAATGAAATAGAGACAGATAGAACAATATAGAAATAACATCAACTCAAAATAATACTGAATCAGAATGTCAAATGTCTATCTAAAGTAAGAATAAATAGTAGACAAGTGACCCATCAAACAATCAAACCTCATCAATCAACTCAGACTCAACTCAACTTATCTCAACTCGACTTAGAGTACCCAAGGTGGGGACTTTCTGGGAGTTTCTCTTATCCGACAATAATCGCTTATTACCCGGTGATTATACAACAATCTCGTTGATATTGCTACAACTGTTCCATACTAGCCAAGTAAGAAACCCATATCATCCACGAGGGATATAACCTCTACAGTCCTCTATCTTTTCAGGGACATTTCCTCTAGAGGGGACCATATGATGTAATGGTTCAATCCTAATCCTACCTTGGCAATGTAGTTAATGGGTGCGAGTGGGACTCACTCTTATCCATTTTGGTGCTCGATACTCCTCCTAAGACTCAACGCTCATAAGACTCCTTCTCGTCTCAATTAGCCTCATGGAGGCACTCATCAACTCACTTAGTCTCTTGGAGACTCTCATTGTCTCATTAACTTGAACTCTAAAGTCCTCAACTATTTTCAGGGACTTTAACTCATCTTAATTAACTCAATTCTCGATTTAAGAACTCAAGGACTTAGATCATTATTTTTAGAAGAAGTCATTTAGACAGAACTCAAGAACTCAATTATGAAGACTCATAGGATCATCAAGCTCAAGTAACTCAACCTCATACTCGCATCAAGTTACCATCAACATACTCAAGTCAAGGCTCTAGACTCCATCCCTAGGTTCATTAATATATGCTTTGACAAATCAATATATCGAGTTTATACAATATCTCATGAAAAAGATTTAATTCAAGAAATAAGTTTATTATGATCATCAACATATGAAAATACATGTAATAGATATAATTTCCAAGAAAATAATCAAGAAAATATTTCAAAGAACACATATGTGGACATTACAATCTATGGGGCACATGAAAGAACAATCCCATGTTTTAGTTTAACCTTGCATACCTGTTGTGAGCTTTTGACGATGAACCTCAAAGAATTCTCCTCGAACTCCTCAAATTCCTCACTCTTCTTCTCTTCTCTTTATACCTAGTCTTTTTCAAGAATTTAGAAAGGACTTAGAATAGGGTTTAAAACTCTTTTTACGCTCAAAATGACACATTTAGATTGTGTTTTGAGTTTAGGAGGTGTTGGAAAAGGTCTAGAATGCCCCTCACAAAATTAAGAAAAAAAATCCACCTCAAGAAATGAGGTCCGCAATGCAGACCCTATGTCTTTCGGGTGATTTTTGCCAAAAATTCTCCGAACGAATTTTCTAATCCTTTAGAAAATGTTTGGAACAAAACTAAGTGTTGGTCCGCAGAAGGTGCACATCACACACCTGTCGTGCACCCTCATTGGAAATTATTTTTGGATCGAAAAATTATGTTTTGATCTGATTGCCCTAAAACTCAATCAAGACCATTCTTCCACTCAATTTTTCATGCTGATCGCATATCTGACCTTGGATTTGCCATCGAAGCATGGGAAGACGCATTGTGCACATCTCTCCTCTAGGAGTATTTTGGTAATTTTATCGGTTGTACATCGTCTCCCCCCTTGGAATCATTCGTCTTTGAATGATGAGAAAAGGTGGACATCAAGACACGAATAGACTCAAGAATCATCTCAATAATCACTCAATAACTCAAACTTTTGACTCCTTATCATCCTCAACAAACTCTACTCAAACTCAAGAATAGACACATCAACTCAAGAATTGGAACATCAATTTAGTCAAGGGTAAAAACACTACCATCAACATTCTTAGTATCAAGCACGAATAGATGCAGATATTTGGCTCTCCTCTCTTCCTCAGCTTGCCATGTGGCTTCCTCGATAAATTGATTTCTCCACAAGACTTTGACTAAGGTGATCTCTTTGGTTTTTAGCTTGCGAACCTGATGATTAAGGATTTAGACCGAAATCTCTTTGTAGGACAGACTATCCTTTACTCCAATATTCTCAACAGGGATCACCAAGGCTGGATCTCCCCAGTACTTCTTCAACATTGAGACGTAAAACACTGGATTAATTGTGTCCAACTCAGAAGGCAACTCTAACTCATAAGCAACCTTCGAAATCCTCTTCACAATTTGATAGGGACCAATATAGCGAGGACTCAATTTCCCGTTCTTCCCAAATCCTATGACATCCTTCATAGGTGATACTTTTAAGTACACTCAATTATTTACCTCAAACTCTAAGTTTCTTCTCCTCACATATGTGTAAGATTTATGGTGATAATGTGTAGTATTCAACCTCTGTTTAATGACTTTTACCTTCTCCACTGACTGATGGACAAAATTAGGTCTAATTAACTCGGCCTCTCCAACCTCAAACCACCCAATTGTTGATCTACATCTCCTCCTATACAAAGCTTCATAGGGAGCCATTTGAATGATTGCATGATAATTGTTATTATATGCAAATTCAATCAATGGTAAGTGATCATACCAATTTACTTTGAAGTCAAGGACACGGGCTCCAAACATATCCTCTAGTGTCTGAATGGTACGCACTGCCTGGCCATCTGTCTATGAATGAATGATTGAACTCAAATTTACTTTGGTACCCAATCCCTTCTGGAAAGGTCTGCAAAATTGGGAGGTGAATGATAAAGAAACTCCATGCAACCTCACAATCTCCTAGATGTACACTTGGCATACTCCTCTGCAGTGTTAGTTGTCTTAACCTCTAAGAAGTGAGCTAATTTGGTCCTTATATCCACGATTACCCATGTCGAATCATGTTATTTCAAGACCTTGGTAGACCAGTAATAAAGTTCATATTGATCATCTCCGACTTCCATTCATGAATCTTAATGTTCTGCACCAATCCACATGGCCTTTGATGCTCAACCTTAACTTGTTGGCAATTCGAGCACTTGGAAACAAACTCAGTAATATCCCTCTTTATTCCACTCCACTAATAGACTTCCCTCAAGTCATGGTACATATTGGTAGAGCCAGGATGAATAGAATATCTAGAGTTATGGGCTTCAGCGATGATTCTATCTCAAACACCATCAACATCTGGAATGCACAGTCTACTCTGGTACCTCAACACTCCATCTCCCCCTTTAGAGAAGACCATCACTTTCTGTTTGTGGACAGCCTCCTTCAGATTAAGGTATGATAGGATCTTGGTCTTGCTTTTCTTTTACCTCTGCCACTAAAGATAAAGCATACCCGTTCTGAATGTTGACCCCTCCCTCATCATTCTCCTCAAGTTGAACTCCCAATCCCAATCGATGAACTTCTTTAGCTAGCTCCTTCTTTCCTTTCTCAACATGGGTCATGCTACCCATTGACAACCTTTTAATAGCGTCAACAATGATGTTAGATTTACCTGGGTGGTAGAGAATGCTCATGTCATAATCCTTGAGCAACTCCAACCATCTCCACTGTCGTTGGTTGAGCTTTTTCTGACTGAACACATACTGTAAACTCTTGTTGTCAGTGAACACATCCACATGCACTCTATATAAGTAGTGGTGCCAGATGTTAAGTGCAAACACTATTGCTGGAAGCATAGGTTATCACCTTCCTTATCTGTATCAGTACTAACTCAATCCAACTTTCAACACATCAGAATGAATCACAAAGTCCTCTATTGCATCGGGCAAGGTTAGAACTGGTACAGTAGTCAGTCTCGTCTTCAACTCTTGGAAACTTTTCTCACATTCGTCGGACCACTAAAACTTAACTTTTTTTTAGTCAATTTAGTCAATGGTGTGGATGGGAAAAAAATCCATCAACAAATATGTGGTAGTAGCCTGCCAACCCTAAGAAACTCCTTATATCAGTTGGAGAGGTTGGTCTGGGCTAGTTCTTAACTGCTTCAATCTTTTGGGCATCCACTTGAATACCATCACCAGAAACAATGTGGCCTAGAAAAGTAACTAACTGCCAGAACTCATATTTAGAGAATTCTGCATACAACTCATGGTCCTTGAGGGTCTGAAGGACAACTCTGAGGTGATTGACATACTCCTCCTCACCTCTTGAATATACCAAAATGTCGTCGATGAACACGATCACAAACATATCAAGATATTGTCTGAATACCCTATTCGTCAAGTACATGAAGGTTGTAGGTGCATTCGTCAACCCAAAAGACATGACCAAGAACTCAAAATGGTCATATCTAGTCCTAAAGGCTATCTTTGGAATATCACATTCCCTGACTTTCAATTCAATTGATGGTATCCAGGTTTGAGGTCTACATTTGAGAAACAAGAGGCACCCTGAAGTTGGTCAAACAGATCATATATCCTTGGGAGAGAATATTTATTCTTTAGTGTGATTTTGTTCAGTTGTCGATAGTCGATCCACATTCTAAGAGACCCATCTTTCTTTCGCACGATTAGGACAAGGGCACTCGAAGGAGGAATACTCAGCCTTATGAAGCCCTTCTCTAAAAGATCTCTACTTAGCCTTATGAAGCCCTTCTCTAACAGATCTCTCAATCATTCTTTCAGCTCTTTCAGCTCAGAAGGGGACATCCTATAAGGTGGAAATGAGATAGGCTGGGTATCGAGAAGAACATCAATCCCAAAGTCAATCTCCCTATTAGGAGGGACTCCAATCAAATCCTCATGAAACACTTTAGGAAACTCATTCACAATCGGGACTGACTCAAAAGTAGGAAACTCAACATCATCAGACTTAACTCATATGAGGTGATAGATACAACCTTTGGAAATTAGTTTTCTGGCCTTAGGGTAGGATATTAACTTTCCCTTAGGTGCAACAAAATCACCTCTCCACTCTAGAAGTGGTTCATTTGGGAATTGGAACTTAACAGTTCGGGCTCTACAATTAATAGAGGCATAATAGGAGTGAAGCCAATTTATGCCAAGGATTACATCAAAATCAGTCATCTCTAACTCAACCAAATCAATAAAAGTATCCTTATGATGGATGGCCACTACATAAGCTGTATATATTCTCTCGGCTCGAATAGACTCACCCATAAGAGTAGAAACATCAAAGGGTTCAAGAAGACTCTTAGGGGTTCTATCAAATCTACTGGCCACATAAGAAGTTACAAATGACAATGTGGCCCCAAGATCTATAAAAACATAAAAATCAAGAGTAAAGGCTCGAATCATACCTGTCACAACAACTAGGGAGTTCTCCTGATCTTGACAACTATCCATGGCATATAAATGGTTTATGGCTCCAATTGTGCCTGACATAGTACCTCTCTGGGTTCCACTAGCTGGCGAGGTTGGTGTACAAGATTGAGCCCGTTCAACCTGCTTTGGACACTCTCTCTAGTAGTGATCACTTGACCATACTAAAAGCATGCATCACTTCCCTTATGACACTTACCTAAGTGTAATTTGTCACACTTATCACATGGTGGCTTACCCCATGAACCTTGTCCCACACTAGCCTGCAACTGAGATCCATGGGCTCCAACATTTTGAGTTCTCTCATCATTCCTGGTTCTGGGCATGGGTGCACTAGCAAATGATGGTGCTGGCCCCGACTGTAATTTGTTACCATTCCCTCTCTTTCCAACCTCATGGCTAGATGTCTTAGCCTTCTTACTTCTGAACTCTTCTCTGTCATATTGTCTCTCCTCATAAGCTTATTATACATAAGTCATCAATCTCCCGATGACAATATCACTCACAAGCATCACTCTCCTCCCATCTCTCTTTGACCCTCTACTCAGCCCATCAACAAACATCCACATTCTCCCCCTCATGTCAGCAACCATATCCAGAGCATAGCGAGATAGTAGAGTGAACTTAAGCCCATATTCTTGCACATTCATAGAACTCTATATCAGATTCAAGAACTCTCTTACCGTGGCCTCCCTTTGTTCTCTTGGATAGAAGTGCCCCAAGAAAGCTTCCTCGAACACTGTCCAAGTCAGCTATGGGGCTCCCTCTCCTCTACTCTTCTTCCATTGATCGAACCATAGTCTGGTCACAACCTTGAGATGGTATGCAGCCACTTCAACTCTGTCAGCATCAACCACATGCATCACCTAGAACACTTTCTGAAGCTCCTCCACATAGTTCTTAGGATCCTCAATGGATGCAGACCCTGTGAACTCAGGCAAATTCATCCTCAAGAATTCCTGGACTCTATATGTGTCTTGTGCATCCTGTCTACCCACTTCTTGCCTCATAGAAGGTGTTGTTATAGCCTGGGCTAGAGTTTGAATCGCCTGGCGAAGCTCAGCATTGGAAAACTCAGCTTGTGGGGGCTACTGATGTGCTGTCAAAATACAGAAAATTTGATGCCTAGAACTTAGGATTTTGTGTGTTCTAAATATGACTTTTATGGTTTTTATGTGTTTTTGTGTTTTTTTTTACAAGAAAAGAAGGTTGGCACAATTTTGGGAAAAGTTGCAGGTTTGTTGATTTTTTAGGACATATGAGACCCTCTACGAGTCGTATATCAATTTAGGAGTGGTAGAGGTGGCTTCAAAGAAGATTCCAGTGTTGAAGTAAAATCTGAAGTTCTGCCACACGAGAACCAATTATGGGTCGTAAAGGGATGTTTCGTAGTGATTTTCAGTGTTGATCAGATTCGGACCAAGTGAGGCAAATGTCAACTACAAGAGGTTGATATGAGTTGTAGATCAGACTACGACTCATAAAGGTGTTTCATATTAGTGAAGTCCAAGATGCAGGAGGCTGACCATAAAAAAACCCAATTACGGCTCGTAATCCGATTTACGAGTCGTAACTGTGATTCATATCATGCGGCAACCAATCTTTCTTATTAATTTAGAGATTTATTTGTAAATACTATAAACAGAAAATGCTAGGTCATTTAAAAGAGTTTTTTGAAGTTTTCAAAAGAGGTAGATAGAGACACACAGAGAGCATGAAATTTTAGAGGAATTTTTAGGTTTATCTTTGGAGACTACATTTTAGAGAAGAGATTCACTCATAGATTAAGTTCAACTTTCAATCTTGTGATTCTTAATACACATGAGGTTTTCTTGTTCTTCAATCTTCTAGAGTAAGTGCTTAACTATGTTTTCTCTATTCATTGTTTCTTTATTTGCCCAAGTTATGAGTAGCTAAACCCATAATTTAGGGTTGTGGGAACCATGAGAATCTTACTTTAAAAACTCGGATTATTTGCAACTCTTAGAATGGGCATTTGTATGTATTAATCATTTCTCTTCATTTTGAATATTTTCTAGTGGTGACAAACATTAGAACTTTCCTAGTGTTACCTTCCGATCCAGGTGATAATGAATAGATAAAAGGAATGATTAACAGAATTCGATAATGTGTTCTCGTCTAATCAACCGAACTGACCAAAGAGAGGTTGACTGGACTATTGGTAATGGTTATTTGAGAATACTATTGAGATAGGCCAAGTCCCATAGTGATATTCGACCTTCATCTGTCACGAGCCTAAGGCCTAGACGTGACATGGCACAAGGGGAATCCAAAGGGACCCCAAGCAAGCCTCTTAGCACATCATTACAGTCCTTCGTCGCGGAAGCAATAACATAACATTAAGAGATAGTAAATAGGGATAACCAGGGCTAACGGACATCTTTCATATCATAAACAATAAGAGTCAAGAGAGTCTCAAAGCTTAGAACATTACACATGACATGTCCAATATCATCTCTAGTACATAGATAAGAACGGGAGCCAAGACAAACAACCAGGCTCACCCTCATAGTCAATGTATACATAAAAGAAAGATAGTCTTACAGCATAGCATGAGATCATAAGCAACGTCTTCAGAATGGAGGACTCACCAACAAGCTTGAGTGAAATCGATTTAGTCGTGTGGAGGAAGATGCTCAAGTAGGGCTCCGGTTCCTATATAGTGACATCATGTAGGCATAGAGTATGCGTTAGTATATTTAAAGGTACTAAGTATGTAGGATGCAATGAAACAAGTGATAAACACCATACACAAAATACATAACATAGGCAATAAATAAGCATATAGCAATATGGCATATATAAATGATGCTTGAAGTAAACCATGCTTATATAGAACATAATCCATGAGTAAGGAGAGACCATATTAGTGAATATCAGAGGCCTACCACCTCCTTGGAGAGGCGCATGAGGTACAAACCCCTTCATGTGGCTAATGAGGTACAAGCCCCCTAACATGGTTGATGAGGTACAAACCTCCCAACATGGTTATCAAGGTACAAACCCCTCGACATGGTTGTACGGTCCTTCCACCTCTCGAACGAGGCGATAGAGGTACAAACCCCTCAACAAGGTTACCAGGGATTACAACATCTAGAGTGAGGCTTGGTTATTTTCCCCACACTATGGAGATAATATCATATACATACATTCATTTTGTAATCATATAGTCATTCAACTCATAGGACAATGCACTTAAACATCATTTCAAAAATCTCAACATAAGTGTAAAATCATCATGAACTTGTCAATTTAAACATGAATGCATGCAAATGCCATGGGCTGAACTTACACTTGAAATCACATAAGGGACTTAGATAGATACCTTAGACTTGAGTGGAGTGGAAAAGATAAGGATATTATTTTTTCATGTCGGCTTCAACCTCCCATGTAGTACTTTCAACTTGTTGATTTCTCCAAAGGACCTTAACGGAAGCCACATCCTTGTTCCTCATCCTCTTAACTTGTCTATCAAAAATCTGAATCGGAACCTCTTCATAGGTCAAATTGTCTTCAACAACACCCACAACATCAAGGGGCACAATGGCATTAGGATCTCCTATACATTTCCTCAACATAGATATATGAAAGACCGGATAAACCAAATCCATCTCACTAGGCAATTCCAACTCATAAGCTACCTTGACAATCCTCTTCATTACCTTATAAGGACCCACATATCTTGGACTTAACTTTCCCTTCTTACCAAAATGAACCACATCCTTCATGGATGTCACCTTCAAATAAACCCAATCACTAATTTTGAATCCAAGCTGCCTTCTCCTCACATCGGCATAGGACTTTTGACGACTTTGGGCCGTCTTCAACCTTTCTCTAATCATCCTAACCTTCTCAAGAGCCTCCACAAACAGATCTACTCCCAGCATAGTCATATCTTCAACTTCAAACCACCCAACTGGTGATCTACAACGTCTACCATAGAGAGCCTCAAAAGGAGCCATACCGATGCTAGAATGATAGCTATTGATATAGGCAAACTCAATCAATGGAAGATGATCATCCCAACTATCATTAATATCCAACAGACAAGCCCTAAGTATATCCTCTAGTGTTTGGATAGTCCTTTCGGCTTGGCCATCTGTTTGAGGGTGGAAGGTCGTACTAAGTTTAACCTTCGTACTAAGACCCCTTTGGAAAGACCCCCAAAAATGTGAAGCAAATTGAGAACCACTATCCAATATGATTGTCAAAGGAACCCCATGCATTCTCATCAAGTCATGAATGTACAACCTAACAATCTTCAGCCCTATATGTGGTCTTTACCGGTAGAGAGTGAGTCGATTTCATCATCCTATCAACCACAACCCAAATGGAATCAAAATACTTTCTAGTCTTGGGCAACCCAACTACAAATTCCATATTAATCTCTTTCCACTTCCAAGTAGGAACTTCTATATCTTGGGTTACCCCAGCCTTTGATGTTCGGCTTAGACTTGTTGGCAACTATGACAACCAGACACAACTTTGGAAATATCCCTCTTCATGCCTCCCCACCAATACACCTCTCTCAAATCTCTATACATCTTAGTAGAATTGGGGTGAATAGAATAGGAAGAACCATGGGCCTCATCAAGAATCCTCTCTCTTAAGCCACCGACACAAGGCACACACAATCTACCGTGGTATCTAAGTGTACCATCTCCCCCTTGGGAGAAAACCTCCACTCTCCTATTACTAACCAAGGCCTTCAATTCTAAGAAGGAGGGATCAAGGTCTTCCTTAGCTTTTACCTCTTCAATTATCAACCTCTTCCAACCTAACACCCAACCTAGCCAAACGATGGACCTCTCTAGCCACCTCCTTTTCACCACCATCAACATGAGCTAGGCTACCTATAGACACCCTACTCAAAGTATCCTCCACAATATTAGCCTTACCGGGATGATAATGCACATTCATATCATAGTCCTTAAGAGATTCTAACCATGTTCTTTGCCTCAAGTTAAGATCATTTTGAGTGAAGACATATTGGAGACATTTATGATCAGTGAACACATCAACAGGAACCCCATACAAATAATGACGCCAAATTTTCAAAGCAAAAATCACAGCGGCCAATTCAAGATCTTGAGTAGGATAATTCTTTTCATGCACTTTGAGTTGCCTAGAAGCATAGGCTATCACCTTTTCCATTTTGCATTAAAACACAACCCAAACCAACTCTAGAAGTATCACAATATACAACAAATCCTTCTAGTCCTTCTGGTAGTGACAAAATACGAGCAGACACAAACTCATCTTTCAATGTTTGGAAACTCCTCTCACACTCATCGGTCACATAAACTTAGACTTCTTTTGAGTCAATTTAGTCATGGGGGAGGCAATAGAAGAGAACCCATTCATGAACTTCCGATAGTAACCCGCTAAGCCCAAGAAGCTCCAAATATCCGATTGAGTTAATGGTCTAGGCCAATTTCTAATCACATCTATCTTTTTAGGGTCCACCTTAATACCATCCCCTAACACCATATGGCCTAGGAAGGTAACTTTTTCAACCAAAATTCACACTTCTCAAAATTAGCATACAACTTCTCCTCCCTCAATCTATATAACACTACCCTCAAATGAGCCACATGCTCCTCCTCACTATGAGAATAGATCAAAATACCATCAATGAAGACCACAACAAATGAATCATTGTAGGGTTTGAAGACCCTATTCATAAGATCCAAGAAGATAGTTAGTGCATTGGTCAACCCAAAAGACATCACAACAAACTCATAATGCCCATATCTAGTCCGAAAGGTCGTCTTAGGTATATCACACTTCCTCACCTTCACTTGATGATACTCGGACTGAAGATCAATCTTAGAGAAGTAGCTAGCCCCTTGCAATTGGTCAAACATATCACCAATTCTTGGAAGTGGATACTTATTCTTGATGGTGACCCTATTAAGTTGTCGGTAGTCAATACACATTCTAAGGGATCCATCTTTCTTTTTCACAAACAACATCGGTGCACCCTAAAGTGATTGGCTAGGCCTAATAAATCCTTTCTCCAACAAGTCTCTCAATTGTTCCTTCAACTCTTTCAACTCTGTCGGGGCTATATGGTAAGGGAGGATAGAAATGGGTTGAGTATCGAAAAGGAGGTCTATACCAAAATCTATTTTCCTTTTGGGAGGAACACTGGGAAGGTCATTTGGAAAGACAACAAGAATCTCATTTCCAATCGGAACTGAATCTATGGGAAGGATCTTGGACTGCACATCCCTAACCCTCACAAGATGATAGAGACACCCCTTAGAGATCAACTTACGGGCTTTAATGCAACAGATGAACCTACCCTTGGCTACCATATCATGACTCTCTCACTTAAGGAGGGGTTCATTTGTGAATTGGAACTTGACCATACAGGTTCAATAATCAATAGAAGCATAGTATGCATGCAACCAATCCATCCTAAGAATGACATCAGAATCAACCATATGCAGGCAACCAATCCATCCTAAGATTGACACCAGAATCAACCATATCCAACTTAACAAGATCACAAGGCAATATCTTATGCAAGATGAAAATGGGATAATTTCTATAGACCTTCCTAGCAACAATAGATGCACCAATAGGAATAGGTACCTCATATGACTCACATAACAATTCGAGCTCAACATAGAACTATTTGGCAACAAAGGGGGCAGCAAAAGAAAGAGTGTTACCCAGATCAATCAATGCATACACATTAATATCAAAGACTTTTGACATACCAGTGATGACATCGGGAACCTCCTCAACTTGTTGCCTCCTTTGGAGTGCATAGAACCAATTGTACCTTGGGGCACCACCTTTTTGACCACCTCTCCCCAAAGGAACCGCATTATCACCTTGTGGACGAACCTCCTTACCCTTGTTGTGATTTCAAGGGTGATCCATCACCTTATGCCCAACTTCCCCACAATCATAACAAGCATTAATATCCCTCAAGCACAGGCCACTATGACCCCTACCACATTTTGGACACCCACCATTAGGAACCACACCTCCAACACCTTGGGCTCTTGGAAAGTCATCAGCAACCCTCTTTTAAAATGCATGAGAAGACCCTTGGCCTTGATAGAACCAACCACCCTTTTGAGTATGGAACTTTCCCTCAAAACAGGCTCTCTTAGCCTCATGACCCCTTCTCTTCTTCAATTTCTTCCCCTTTATTTGTTCAGCATAGGTCATCAAACGGGACAAATCTATGTCGAAAACACCAATCACAAATTTATTCATTCTAGACCTTGAGTCAGCTGGCAAGTAGGGAGCATATTTTGAAAGTTGGTTGAACTTGAGGGAATACTTCCTCACACTCAAAGACCCTTGTCTGAAATTCATAAGCTCCACCAGTTTAGCTTCCCTAATCTCAAGAGGGAAGAACCGATTAAGAAAAACCATCTTAAACTCTTCCCAAAGCACCATATTATTGATCCATTTCTCCTCCTTCCATTGATCAAACCATATTTGTGCCACCCCCTTGAGTCGGTAAGTTGCCAACTCCGCCTTTTCTTCCAATCTAACACCCATAATAGCCAAAACCTTATAAACCTCATCAATGAACCCTTGAGGGTCCTCATCCATCTTTGACCCATAGAATTCAGGGGGACTCATCCTCATGAAGTCTCTCAACCAGATGCCAGTGTAGGAACATGAGGGACTTGGGCGCCTTGGTTTGCTTGGTTAGCCACAACTTGTGCAGTCAAAATGAGAGCATTCCGGAGCTCACCATAAGTTGATTGTTCATCAGGAGTGCAGGCTCTCCTTCCTCTTGTGTTAGGCATGATCTAGCATAGCAAAGGACAATTGTTAGGGGGAAAACCTTACTTCATAGTTGTGGTGCACAATACAACCATGAACAAGACTCTAATCGATGTGGTGTGTTGGATATCGAGGACTATTTACAACCTAGTGCTCTCATACTAAGTTTATCACGACCCAAGCCTAGGGCCTAGACGTAACACGGTCCAAGGGGAATCCGAAGGGATCCTAAGCGAGCCTCTTAGCACATCATTACACATCCTTGGTTGCAGGGACGATAAAATAACATCAACAGATAGTAAATAGGTATAAACAGGGCTAAGGGACATCTTTCATATAATAAATAATAAGATTCAAGAGAGAGTCAAAGCTTATAACATTACACATGACATGTCCAACAACACCTCTACTACATAGATAAGAGCGGGGGCTAAGACAAGCAACCGGGCTCACCTTCATAGTCAACATAAACATAAAAGAAAGATAGTCTTAGAATATAGCATGGGATCATAAGCAATGTCCCCAGAATGGAGGACTCGCCAATAAGCTTGAGTAAAATTGATTTAACCAGGTGGAGAAAGATGCTTTAGCGGGGCTCCAGTTCTACATGGTGGCATCATGTAGGCATAGAGTATGCATTAGTACATTTGAATGTACTAAGTATGTTGGATGCTATGCAACAAGTGATAAGCACCATACACAAAATGTATAACATAGGCAATGAATAAGCATATAGCAATATGGCATGTATAAATGATGCTTGAAGTAAACCATGCTTATATAGAACATAATTAATGTGTAAGAAGAGACCATATTAGTGAATATCAAAGGCCTACCACCTCCTTGGAGAGGCGCATGAGGTACAAACACCTTCATATGGCTGATGACGTACAAGCCCCCCAACATGGTTGATGAGGTACAAACCCCCCAACATGGTTATCAAGGTACAAATCCCTCGACATGGTTGCACAGGCCGGCCATTTCCTGAATGAGGCGATCGAGGTACGAACCCCTCAACAACGTTACCGAGGCTTACAACGTCCAAAGTGATGCTTGGTCATTTTCCCCACACTATAAAGATAATATCATATATATACATTCCTTTCATCATCATATAGTCATTCAACTCATAGGACATGCATTAGACCTTCAATTCCTCAAGAAATCATGCAATTCAAGAGTGGAATCATGCTAGAAAATCCAGTGTAAAACCATCAATAGATACTTGGTAATACCCTCAAGCAATATACATGAAAATCCTTCATCAAATCTCACAATAGATTTAGATTCATAGCTTAGAACATGCTAAAATAGTCACAATTTCATGAAACCCCAACATAGTGTGCAGTGAAATTCATAATAGATAAGACCCCTGAGTAAATCAATTTTAAATCATACAATTTAGAGTAAAAGGAAACTTGGGCATCATGAGTGAAAGGAACCCATGTAAGAAACCCATATACCTTAACTTTGGAGAATAACTTGATGAAGATTAGAGATGGATACTTGAAGCTTGAATGAGAACCTTAAGATCCAGATGAGTTTTGGGGACTTGAGTTTGGAGAGAAATATGAGTATAAGGGTTTAAGTGAGTATTGGGGAATGTCTTGAATGTTATGAGGGTGAAATATAGCTAAGTGTAGGTAGTTTCACATTAGGGAACACTTAGGCCCAAGACCCAAAAGCCTTGGACTGAACTTGAAAAACTGCACAAAAATAACATTAGAGCACACCCTTGGCGCATCTTGCTAGGGGTGCGGATGCTCTCTGGAAATCGTATTTTCACGATTTTCAATTTTTTCTAGGATTGCTCTTAAATCCGGGTTAGACCCATTTTTCACTCAATTAGACCTCTTGAACAAGAATACGAAGTCGAATTTTTGATAGCATGTATGGATTTAGAGATATATGGAAATTACAAATCCGGACACTTTCGAGGCTCATTTTTTGGCACTTTATGGCATCGTTTCATTATCTTTGACCAAAGGGTTGGAAGAACCTAAATTACCATCTTATATGCAATATTCTAGTTGAGAATTGTGATATCTGGGAATGTTGAGTTAGTGAATCCTGGGGAACACAATAACCAAGTTTCTCTCCATTATTGCTTGTCTCCCAATTTTAATTAATCTAGTTTAATTTCCTATCGATTATTGCAAACCCCCGCTTTTTAGGGAATTAAGTTAGTTCATTCTTGAATTGATTATTGGTTAACCAAGTTGCAAAGTCTCGTATTCCCTATGGGATTCGACCCTAACCTTGGTTAGTTTTTTTTACTTTGACGACCGCTTTTACTTCAAAAAGAGGTGTATCTTGAGCGTTATTAGCTACTCAACAGGGACAGCTAGATTCACGGGCTCCTCATGTCCTTGATGCTCGGGTGGGTTAACATTCTGCCTAGTAAGATGTCCCCTACTTTTGATGGCTCTTCTGGGAGGCATGTTGACAACTCTGCAACGCATAGAGAGCGAATTATAAGAGAACTTTTCATAGAGTATAACTTTGTCGCATGATTTAGAACATGAAAGAAGTGAAACAATTCCTAATGTCCTACAGTCTCTCTATTATGCATGTGGAGCTCTTCACACCAATAATGAGGACTCTACTAGACATGGCATCATAGACTCCCTATGACACTTAAACTTGGCTCTGATACCAAGTTTGTCATGCCTCATAAGGGTACCTAGACGTGATTGGAACTTACAAGCTATTGCTAGTCCCTAAGAGAAACACTTGGTTTCATCATATCCATTCATTCAATATATAACTTAGAAAACTCAGCGGAAGACTAAAGATAAGAATGAGCAATTTATAATCAAACATCATATTAAATAAATAAACTAGTACAAAAGAAACTAGCTCAATAAGTCTCAACATCAATACTCAACTCTAGTCTATGAAGCCTCTATCACTATCAAGTGGTGCCAATGACAAACTCATGGCTACCTCAAAATAAAATAAAGCTAACTCAACGTCTAACTCTAGTAAGCAAGATGAAAATAAATGCAATGATCACCCGAAGTAAAAGAGGCTCACCAACTCAGCTGAAATGCTCAGATCCTCAACGGTGTGCCTGTTGACGATCTCTAGTACTTGCTTTTGCATTATTTTATGATGCAGTCCAAAAGGGGGATATCAGTACGTGGAATGTACTGGCATGTAAAATAGCTGAATAAAATAGAAATAGGTAGAACAATATAGAAACAACATCAACTCAAAATAATACTCAATCAGACTATCAAATGTCTATCTAAACCAAGAACATATAGTAGACAAGTGACCCATCAACCAATAAAACCTAATTAATCAACTCAAACTTAACTCAACTCGACTCGACTCAGAATACTCAAGGTAAGGACTTTCTGGGAGTTTCTCTTATCTGACAACAACCACATATGAGCCAGTGATTGAACAATAATGTCGTTGATATTGACACGGCCTTTCTGTACTTACTAGGTAAGGAATGCATATGATCCACAGGGGATATAACCTCTACAGTCCTCTATGCTTTCAGGAACTTTTCCTCAATAGGGGACCATGTGATATAATGGTTCAATCCTAATCCTATGATTGGTGACATAGTTAATAGGTACGAATGGGACTCACTCTTATCGATTTCGGTGCTCGATACTCCTCCCAAGACACAATGCACATAAGACCCCTTTTCATCTCAATTAGCCTCATAGAGGCACTCATCAACTCACTTAGTCTCTTAGAGACTCTCATCATCTCATTAACTCAAACTCTAAAGTCCTCTATTTTTTTGAGGGACTTTAACTCATCTAAATTAACTCAATTCTTGATTTAAGAACTCAAGGACTCGGATAATCATTTTTCCAAGACGATATTTAGGTAGAACTCAAGAACTCAATTATGAAGACTCATAGGATCATTAAGCTAGACTAATACAACCTCACACTCACATCAATATTACCATCAACATACTTAAGTCAAGGCTCTAGACTCCATCCTTAGGTTCGTTTATGCATGCTTTCACAAATCAACATATCGGATTATACAATATCTCATAAATTATATTCAATTCAAGAAACAAGTTTATGATGATCATCAACATATGAAAATACATGTAATAGATATAACTTTCAAGAAAATATTTCAAGAAACATATATGTGGACATGTGGACTCTCAACCCTCCATTACCATCTATGGTGCACATGGAAGAACAATCTCATATATTAGTTTAACCTTACATACCTGGTGTAAATCTTTTGACAATGAACCTCAAAGAATTCTACTCGAACTCCTCAATTCCTCGCTCCTCTTCTCTTCTCTTTAGCCCTAGTCTTTTTAAGAACTTAGAAAGGACATAGAATGGGGGTTTAAAGTCCTTTTTACACTCAAAAAGACCCATTTAGATTGTGTTTTGAGTTTAGGAGGCGTTGAAAAAGGTCTAGAATGTTTCTCACAAAATTAAGAAAAAAGTTCTGCCTCAGGATATGGGCTCCGCAACGCGGACCGTATGTATTTTGGGTGATTTTCACAGAATATTCTTTGAATTAATTTCCTATCCCATTGAAAATTTTTGAAACAATATTAAGTGTTGGTTTGCGGCAGGTGAGCGTGGCACACCAATAGCGTCGCACACCTGTCACACACCCTCACTGGAAATCATTTTCGCATCAAAAAATTATCTTTTGATCTGGTTGCCCTCAAAACCAAGCGAGATCACTTTCCTACTCAATTTTCATGTTGATCACATATCTGGCCTAGGATTTTGTAACACCCCGTAAAATTTATCGAAACACCCCTAAAATATAATCATGCGCATAATGCATCTCCCAAAGCTCCGATAGAAAATTTGAGACCGGATTTGCGATCAGCGCAAAAAAAAGTGGGAAAATAGCCTCAACTTGATTTTTGAGAAAACCGAGTCAAAAAATAACTTTTACTAATTTAACCAAAAATGGTAAGGGTGCGTGACAGGGCCACGACGGGACCCATTGCGGACCCACACTTATTTATTTTTTTTTTGCATTTTTGATGGAGGTTGAAATTCCCAAAAATACACTGGTGCGCGATGGGTCCGCATTGCAGCCTTGTGCAATTTTTGGTGATGAATTTTTTTTAACTTTAGGAAGGGTATTTCGGGTATTCTCAACCTATTTTAATACCCCAAAATATGTTTTAAATCCTTTAATTCGTACGAATGGTTCAAACCTACTATTTTTCTAAGTCGACAAATGGAAGTTCTTAGAGAAGAAGAAGAAAGAGTCGAGGGTTTCAAAGTTCAAGTCCAAGTTCTTGAAGAAGAGTTGGTAATTCTTCATCCATGTATGTAAAGGCTATCCCAGAACATGGGATTTTTCTCCCATGTTCCCTGATGAATGTAGCAAGTTGATAGTTCATAGTTGATAGCTCTTGTGTTACAATTCTTGAAGATTTTTTGAAAATTATTTTTAATTTCTATATATTATCTTAAACTGATGATCATCATAACTTAAACTAGCTGTTTACATGTATTATTGTATGATTATGTATATACCTACATGATTTCCTTGCTAAAGACTTCAAGAATGAAATTAGGGGTAGTGTCTAAAGCCTTGACAGTCGAGGTGTATTGATTGCCATGGTCCGTGTCCTGAGATGAATGTATTGATGACTAGAATTGATGAGGATAGATTCCTTAAAGTCTAAATGAGAGAGAAATTAACTTTGAAAGGGTGATGCTACTTCTTGAGCTGATAGATGATGGAATGAGTTGAGGTTTCTTGCCCGTAAAGACTAGGTGATGGAAAGTCTTGATTGATTGACAAATTTAAGAGAAAGTCGAGTCATGGGAGGAGTATTGAGCACCGAAATGGGTAAGAGTGAGTCCAACTCACATCTATTAACTACGTGGCCAGCATAGGAGAGGACTGGACCGTGAAAGTGGATGTTTCCTTTGTCCCGCAGAGGACTTGATAGACTTTTGGATCCACTAACAGGCTCATCCTTTACCCCAATAAGGTACTGGATGTATATGGTAACGGCATCTCTTCATTGTCTCATTACTGGCTCATAGGTGATGGTTATTGGTTAGAGAAACTCCCAGATAGGTCCCATGCTGATAGTACTCTGAGTTTGATGTGATAGTATGAGTCTTGATTGACGGTGACGTAATAGAGTCTTATTTCTTACTCCGAGTTGAGATTGAGAAACTGATGAGCTGATGCCATATTATATTGTTTTGGTTATATTGTTTACTTTAGCCTATTTTACATGTAGTATATTCCACGTAATAATGCCCCTTTGGCACTGCATTATTTTATGATGCAGATTCAGTAGACAGAGGACTTTAGTAGGCGAATCATTGAGGTTCACAGATTCCCAAACAGAGACTTGGTGAGTCCTCCCCTGCATTCAGAGCATGTTTTTATTTCCCTTTTCTATTGTTTTGAGTCATTTTATTGGCTTGCGGTAACAATGGCCTATCATGGTACTTTTTTAGATAGTAGTTATAGAGGCATCATAGACATAGACAGATGATGGCTTATGTTGGGATTTCTTTTCCCCTATTTTTCTTCTTTATATTGGGATTGTTCCTTTATTCTTATTTCATGTGATAGACGTATATGATGAGTTTTATAGCCCACTAATAGCTTAGATTTTCTTTAATATCTTCCTCTAATCAATTGATTAAATGAATGCAATGAGACTCGGTGATTCACTTGAGGGCTAGCAACAGTCTCTGAGTGTCAGTTACGTCTAGGGTACTCTCCTGTGGTGTGACAAACTTGGTATCAGAGCACAAAGTTCAAGTGTCCTAGGGAGTCTATGAAGTCGTGTCTAGTAGAGTCTTTTTTATGGGCGTGTTGTGCACCACACTTCATAAGTAGGAGGCTATAGGACATTAGGAAGTGTTAACCTTCTTCTATGTTCTGAATTTGTGCAATGGAGTTTAATTCTATGAAGAAACACCTTCTAATTCGTGCATTATACATATTGCAGAAAATGTCGCCAAAGAGAATAGCTGCTCAGAGAGATTCCTCAGCCCCAGCTGCTGAGAACACCCAACCTGAGGTCCCAGTTCAGACAGAGATAAGGAGATGAGGATGGCCTGCTAGGACTGTTGAGGTCCCACAAGCGCCCCCTGCACAGCCCTAGCCAGCTCCCAGCACCGAGGCAGAGTTTAGGGGATCCATCACCATGCTGACTCAACTGGTGAACTCCCAGGGTAACAGTCGGGGTCCTTAAACTCTTAGGTCTAGCTCACAGGAGTCCTCAGCTGCAACTCGACTTAGAGATTTCTTGAGGATGAACCCACCAATGTATACGGGGTCTAAGGTTAAGGAGGACCAGCAGAATTTTATTGATGAAATGTATAAGATCCTAAAAGCTATGCATGCTAATGACATTGAGGGAGTTCAGCTTGCCTCCTACCAGCTGAAGGATGTTGCTAATGTGTGGTACAACCAATGAGAGGATAATAGATGTGAGGATGCAGAACCTGCAGAGTGGGAAGAGTTTGAAGATGCTTTCCTAGACCACTTATTGCCTCAAGAGTTGAGGGAGGCGAAGGTTGATAAGTTCATAAACTTGAAGCAAGGAGGGATGAAAGCTAAGGAGTACAGTTAAAGTTTATTAAGCTGTCCAGGTATGCTCCAGAGATGGTGCAAGTCATGAGGGCCAGGATGAGAAAGTTAGTGTCTGGCCTAGGCAGACATGTATAGTGGGAGTGCAAAGCAGCCTTGTTGATCCCGGGCATGGACATTTCCAGGATTATGGTGTATGCCTAACAGACAGAGGAGGACAAGAAAAGAAATAGAGAAGACCAGATGAACAGGAGGGCAAAATCAGTTGGGCATGAGCCTAGCCAGCAAAGGTAGAATAAGGGTAACAAGTCCTACTTTCAGAAGAGATCATCTCACCAGGCACCCTCTGTACCGAGTGCTCCTGTCCAGCCAAATAGGTATGATCAGAAGTCTCATGCTTAGCAGAATTTCAGGGCTCAGGGTGTTCAATCTCAAGCTAGTGTGACCCAAGGTGCAAGGGTAAAGCCACCTTGTGACAAGTGTGGTAAGCTTCATCTAGGTGATACTGTGTGGGTAAGGATGTGTGCTATTTATGTAGACAGACTGGTCACTTCCAATTTGAGTGTCTGAAGAGGAGACAAGGTGAGGGGAGTAGCAAACCACAATCCTCCATAGCACCCCCATTTGGCAATCAACAGAGGGGTACTATTACGGGTACAGGAGGTGGGATGAACCATCTTTATATTGTGGGTAATCGACAGGATTAGGAGATTGCACTAGATGTTGTTATGGGTATTCTTCAAGTTTTTACTTTTGATTGTTATGCGTTGCTTGACCCCGGTGCCACTTTGTCTTTTGTGACCCCTTTTGTGGCTTGTAAGTTTGAGATTCTCCCAGAGTGTTTGCTTGAACCTTTTGCTTTTTCGACTCCTACCAGTGAGTCTATCTTAACTGAGAGGGATTACAGGGATTGCATAGTATCCATTTAACATAGAGATACCTTAGCTGACTTGGTAGAATTGGAGATGGTTGACTTTGATGTGATATTTGTCATAGATTAGCTTCATGTCTGTTATGCCTCTATTGAATGTAGAACCCGAATTATTAAGTTTCCATTTCCTAATAAGCCCATTTTAGAGTGGAAAGGGAGTGTTGTCGCACCTAAGGGCAAGTTTATCTCTTATTTTAGAGCCAAAAAGTTGATCTCCAAGGGTTGTATTTACCACCTCATGCGAGTTAAGTCTGATAATGTTAAATCCATTACTCTTGAGTCAGTCCTGATTGTGAATGAGTTTGCTGAGATATTTCCCGATGATCTACCTGGAGCCCCTTCTGATAGGGAAATTGACTTTGGGATTGATATTCTTCCTGAGACCCAACCTATTTCAATACCACCTTATAGAACATTCCCCGCTGAGTTGAAGGAATTGAAAGAACAATTGAAAGACTTGTTAGAGAAAGGTTTCATAAGGCCTAGTGTCTCTCCTTGAAGCACTCTCATTCTATTTGTGCATAAAAAAGATAGATCTCTCAGAATGTACGTAGACTATCGGCAACTGAACAAGGATACGATAAAGAATAAATATCCTCTCTCTAGAATAAATAATCTATTTGACCAACCTCAGGGTGCTACTTGCTTCTCCAAGATAGACCTCAGATTGGGTTACCATCAATTGAAGGTGAGGGAAAGAGATATTACAAAGACAACCTTTATGACATGGTATGGTCATTTTGAGTTCTTGGTCATGTCCTTTGGGTTGACAAATGCACTGCAGCTTTTATGGATTTCATAAACAAGGTATTTAGACTGTATCTTGATATGTTCGTGATCATGTTCATTGATGATATTCTAGTGTATTCTACGGATGAAGAGGAGCATGCTAATCATCTTAGAGTGGTTTTGTAAACTCTCAAAGACCATGCATTGTATGCGAAATTCTCAAAGTGTGATTTTTGGCTCAAGTCCATGGCTTTTCTAGGCCATGTTGTTTGGGGGTGGCATTCGGGTGGATACCCAGAAGATCGAAACGGTTAAGAATTGGCCCAGATCGACCTCTCCGACAAAAATAAGAACTTTCTTAGGAATAGTAGGCTATTATCGTAGATTTGTTGAGGGATTCTCTTCTTTGTTAGCACCTTTGACCAAGCTAACTCAGAAGAAGGCCACGTTTCAGTGGTCGGACGAATGTGAAAGGAGTTTCCAAGAGTTAAGACTAGGTTGACTACAATACTAGTTTTGACTTTGCACGATGGGACAGGATACTTCGTGATATACTGTGATGCATCCAAAGTTGGATTAGGTTGTATGTTAATGCAGAGAGGGAAACTGATAGCTTATGCTTCCAGACAACTTAAGATCCATGAGAAGAACTATCCAACTCACGATCTGGAGTAGGCAGCGATGGTGTTCACACTTAAGATCTGGCGTCACTATTTGTATAGAGTACATGTGGACTGTTTATTAACCACAAGAGTTTGCAATACATATTCAGTCAGAAAGAGCTCAACTGCGGCAGAGGAGATGGTTGGCGTTGCTAAAGGACTATGATGTGAGCATCCTTTACCACCCAGGTAAGGCTAACATTGTTGCTGATGCTCTTAGCAGATTTTCTATGGGTAGCACTGCCCATGTGGAGGAAGGAAATAGAGAATTGGCTAAGGAAGCTCATAGATTAGCTCGACTGGAGATCCTAGGCAAGAGGGTCTCGCACCTGCTCGTCAGTACCTGCGGGCATGAACGCAGCCCCCCCTCCCCCGAAGGAAAGGGTCAGTACGAAAGACATACCGAATATGTAAAACAGGAAGTACACAATACAGATAGAACTCATAAACCAAAGGAAATAGGCAAACATACATAAATCAAACCTGTAGCGAGTATCGAATAAAAATCTT
>JAABOM020000002.1:8937789-8951960 GCA_011800125.2 Solanum clarkiae
CATTATAATCTAGTTTTTTATATATATATATATATATATATATATATATATATATATATATATTGATAGATGCAATTGAGTATTAAGTGTATTATATTATATGAATATTATTAGAATTATATTGATTGGAGGAGTTAAGACTTAATCCCAGACTCAAAATTTTGAAAACTAAAAGTGAAATTGGTTGGCCTTTTAGTCTAGGCTAGACAGATAATAATATGAATATTGTGACTCTTGAAATCTCATGGTAATAATTTATGTGACTAGTTCATGGTGCTACGGATTCCATTCAAAAAGGAAAGGCCAAAATGTTAGATTGACTGTGATTTGACTAAGGCAAGTGGACTTTCAAAACTTTGTAATTCTCATAAAATTCTCAAATATTCTTTTCTCCTACGTGTGATACGTGAAATATTTTGATATTAGATGAAATGAGGTGATTAAAAATGTAAATGTGAGTTGGCGTGTTATTATGGTACTTGAATTGATAAATATGGTGAAGTAATAAGAATGCTATATTTTTATATGTATATTGTTGTGGTTGAAAATAATGAGTGAATGTGTTTGTAGAATTCATACCATGTTCATTCATTTCATGACATGCATAATTGCATTGATTTCGGATATTGATATAAGTGAGATGAAAAATATTGGGACCGTGGTCTTTACCGGTCGAGATATGATGCTGAGATTTTTGTCAACGAATTTATGATGATACTGTGATGCAGAGGTCACATGCCAGCAAATTTATGATGATATTGTGATGCCGAGGTCTTTGCCGGTGTATTTATGATGATACTGTGACGCCGAGGTTTTTGCCGGCGATGATGTGATATTGAGATATTTTTCAATGATGTTATAATGTTGAGGTCTTTGCCGGCGATTATTGCATAATGCATTGCATTTCACCCTTGCATACTATTGCATAGCATAGTGTTATTCTTATGATTGGTTGTGCTATCACTTTTAGCTTGTGCTTTGGAAATTGTGAAATACCATCTTTATTATGTATTATGTATTGCTGGGTCGGAGTTTATGTATTCTATTAGACTTCCTTTATTTTGTTAGTTGACTTGTTGAGTACCGCATGGTATTTGGTACTCATCTCTTGCTTCTAAACTTGTGTAGGTTGTGAACCCGAACAGTGAATAGTATTTCCTTGATCCGCCGAGGATTCCTAAGAGATGTAGAGAGGTAGCTGTTGTCATCTGACTGACTCTCTTGTTTCTATTTCTTTTGTACTTGTTCTATTTGAGAAGAACGACAGTGTGGACTTGTATTTCTTTGATTTTATGTATTGTTAATGGCTTGTATGCATGACAACCAATCCTTGGATGGTATTTAAGTTGATGGAAATTTCTCAATTTTAGTTATCTACTCTAGTTAAATTACTTTCGCATTATGTTTATTATCCATTTGAGTTAAGGCTGACTTGTTCTGGTGGGATTAAGCAAGTCCCATCGCGTCCAATTTTTGGGTCATGACATATTTTAATGGGTTAATGCTCTTGGTGGCATTTTTTTAATTAATTATTAGTATGTAATTGCTTCTTGCACTAACCGAGTGCACACTCTTTTAAAACCACTCAATCTTGTCATGTTAATGCTCCAATAATGTGAATTTGTTATTCTTTCTTTTAGAGGAAATGAGGTAGTGGTTTGCCTCTATAAAAGGATGGAGCATTCCGCTCATTTGCAGCAGAACAAAGAGCAAAACGCGAGAGAAATAAAATATATGTATATATATGTATTTTTTGAGAGTTTTATTAACTGAAGGGAGGTGTTTTATTGTGTAGAGCTTCGACAATTTTATTCTTGTAAGTTTCTCCTATTTTCAAAATTTTATATAATAAAATATCTTATATAAATGAGTTTATTTTCGTATACTTTTAAATATTTTATTATGAAAATATTATTTATGATGAATTTACCTTGATGGATCAAAGTTAAGTTGAGGTGTAATTGGTGACAATAGCTCATAATTTATTATACCGAATATAATAATATTCTTTAAGTTGTATTATATTACTTGGGGTATTTAAGATTAAATCCTAGACTTGAAACTTTAAAAATTAATGGCAAAATTGGTTGGTCTTTGGGTCTAGGCTAGACATATAGTAATATGGATTTTGTGAGTTTTGAAATCTTATGGTGATAATTATTTGACTAGATGTGGTGCTACAGGTTCCATTCAAAAAGGAAAGATCAAAGTATTAGATTAACCACGATTTGACTAAGGCAAGTGGACTTTCAAAACTTTATAATTCTCGTAGAATTCTCAAATTCTCCTTTTTCTTACGTGTGATTCGTGAAATATTTTAATATTATAAGAAATGAGATAATTAAAAATGTAAGAGTGAATTGGCGTGTTATTATGGTACTTGAATTGATAAATATGGGAAAGTGATGAGAATTCTACATTTTTGAAAAATATTGTTGTGATTGAAAATTATGAGTAGATGTGCTTGTGGAATTCATGTCATGTTCATTCATTTCATGACATGCATATTTGTATTGATTCCGGATATTGATATAAGTGAGATGAAAAATATTGGGACCAAGGTCTTTACTGGTCGAGATGTGACGCCGAGATTTTTGCCGGCGAATTTATGATGATATTGTGATACCCAGGTAACATGCTGGTGAATTTATGATATATTGTGATATCGAGGTTTTGGCCGATGAATTTATGATGATATTGTGACATCGAGATTTTTGCCGGCGAATTTATGATGATATTATGATGCCGAGGTAACATACCGGCTAATTTATGATGATATTGTGATGCCGAGGTCTTTTCCGGTGATGATGTGATGTCGAGATATTTTCAGTGATGTTATAATTGCATAATACGTTGCATTTCACCCTTGCATGCTATTGCATAGCATGGTATTATCCTTATGATTGATAGTGCTATCACTTTTATCTTGTACTTTGGAAATTGTGATATGGTGAAATACCATCTTTATTATGTATTATGCATTGCTGGGTCGGAATAATTTTCTGTGCAAGTTGTAGTCGTGGAGATCGACTGGACGAAAGGAGTTCGTTTATTATATTAGACTTCCTTTGTTTTGTTAGTAGACTTTCTGGGTACCGCGTAGTATTTGGTACTCACACCTTGCTTCTACACTTGTGTAGGTTGTGAACCCAGGTAGTGAATAGTATTTCCTTAATCCGCCGAGGATTCCCAGGAGACATAGAGAGGTAGTTGTTGTCCTCTGGCTGACTCTCTTGTTCCTATTTCTTTTGTACTTGTTCTATTCAAGAAGAACGACAGTGTGGACTTGTATTTCTTTGATTTTCTGTATTGTTAGTGGTTTGTACGCGTGACAACCAAACCTTGGGTGGTATTTAAGTTGATGGAAATTTCTCAGTTTTAGTTATCTACTCTAGCTAAATGACTTCTGCGCGTTATGTTTATTATTCCTTTGAGTTAAGGTTGACTTGTTCTGGTGGGATTGAGCAAGTGCCATCACGCCTAATGTTTGGGTCGTTACAAGTTGGTACCAGAGCCCTCGGTTCGTAGGTCTCACGTGTGTACAAGCCAAGTCTAAATAGAGTCTTGAGGATCGGTATGGAGACGTCTATACTTATCTTTAAGAGGCTATGAAGACTCTTACGAAACTTCTTTTTATTCATTTTCTCTTATCGTGTATGGTTATTTCCATTAGTAATGAGTGGTGCCTATGTTCTCTTAACATATGCCAAGGATTAGAGCTACTACTACTATTGGTAGAGGTAAGGCTACTGTTGAGGCAATTGCTGAGACCCTGGTTAGAGTTAGGGTAAGGGGTCGAGCTAGAGGTCGTGCTCGTGGAGTGGCATCAGTAAGAGGGAATACCCGAGGAGTAGCACCAGTTAGAGGGCACGATAGAGAGGCTTCTCCAGAGCCGCAGATAGAGGTTAATGAGGATCAAGCCCTTCCAGAGCCCACAAGTACACCTTTACTTCAGGACACTCTATTGAGGATGATGGGTATGCTCCAAAACCTCACTCAGGGGGGTGGTACGACAAGTATGAAGGGAATTTCCCAACCGAGAGTGGAAGAACAAACTTCAAGGCAACATCAGGGTGTAGTTCATTCAGGATCAGGTAGGGCTGCCCCCAGTGGTCCCTACACCAGCTAATGGGGGACAAACTACTCTGGAGGCCGTCCTAATTGCAGATGATCAGCTTAGTTACGAAAGATTTCAGAAGATTAGATCACCTCAATTTCAGGGTGGTAAGAACAAGGACGCACATGAATTTATGACCTTGTGCCAAGATATGCTAGATGTAGTAGGGCTGGTTGATTAGCGTGGTCTCCATTTTGTGGAACTTCAGCTCCGTGGACCAGCCAGGGACTGGTGGAGGAATTGTGTAGCATCTAGACCAACTGGATTGCCTCCAATGGATTGGGGTATGTTCTTCTAATGCTTTTAAGGAGCACTTCAGAGTGTGTGGGAAGAGGGTCAATTAAGGTTTGAGGACTTAAGGCAGGGAGGTACGACTGTTATGGAGTATGAAGCCCGTTTTTTGCTAGTTATCCCGACATGCCAATTCCATATGAGGGGGAGAGAGTTTGTAGATTTGTAAGAGATTTAAACTTCTCGATTAGATCCTATGTATTCAAAGCAGCTTGTGAGGGGGATTCTTTTCAGTCTATTGTAAGCGCTGCCAAGGAAGCAGAGTTGCAGGTTCGAGAAGAGTTCAGAGATCCCAAGAAGGCTCGTATTATGGGTCAATTTTTTGGTACTTCATCAGGAGGTAGGGGTTCGCATAGGAGTGGTGGATCTTTCAGACGAAATGGTCCAGTACATGCATTTATGCCAGCAGCTGAGGGTGGACAGATGTCTCGAGGGTCCCAGAGTTCTAACTGCGGTGGTCATGGTAGTTCTTTTGGTGGACAACAATCCTCTACACTGAGGTCTTGTTATGGATATAGGGATCCAGGACATGTGATTCTCCAATGCCTCTTTCAGACTCATTCGAGACACCATCGTACTATTTTGGCAGCTCCACTTAGAGATTCGGCCCCACCGACTAGAGGTTGGGGCAAGGGTCAAACTGATAGAGGTGGCAGGATTCCAGAAAATGGTACTTTGATTCCATGTGGTGGAGATTGAGGTATAGCTCAGATTGGGGCTGGAATAGGAGATTAGTGCTATGCATTTCCTGGAAGACCCGAGGCAGAGACCTCAGACGCAGTTATTACAGGTATTGTTCCTGTCTATCATCGGCCTGCATCTGTGTTATTTGATGCTAGATCTACCTACTCTTATGTGTCTACATACTTTTCATTTGGGTTTGACTTATTGTATGATCAGATGTCAGTACCCGTGTATGTTTCTACCCCAGTAGGTAAACCTTTAGTGGTGGATCAGGTATATCGATCTTGTCTTGTTTCGTTGGCTAAGTATGATACTTGGATAGATATGATCATTCTGAATATAGTAGACTTTGGTGTTATCTTAGGGATGAATTGGCTTTCTCCCTATCATGCTATCCTTGACTGCTACGCAAAAACTATGACCTTAGCCATGCCCGGTGTACCAAAGATTGAGTAGAAGGGTGATAGTGGTTCTTATCCTAGTAAAGTTTCTCCTACATTCATGCCCATAAATTGGTTGATAAGGGGTGTTTCTCTTTCTTGGCCTTCATTCGAGATACTAGTATTGAACCACCTTCTATAGAGTCTATCCCTGTGGTTCAGGAGTTTGTCCATGTGTAACCCGCCGACCTTCCAGGTGTTCCACCCGATAGGGATATTGACTTTCCCATTGACCTAGAGCCAGCACTAAGCCCATCTCCATTCCTCCGTATAGAATGGCTCCAGCTGAATTGAAAGAATAGAAGGAGCAACTCCAACACTTGTTAAGTAAAGGATTTATTTGCCCTAGCGTGTCACCTAGGTGCTCCAATCTTGTTTGTGAAAAGAAAGACAGGTCTATGAGGATGTGTATAGATTACAGGCAGTTAAATAAGGTAACTGTTAAGAACAACTACTCTCTTCCCTGTAATGATGACTTATTCGATCAGCTTCAGAGAGCGGCTATATTTTCTAAGATTGACTTAAGGTCTGGTTATCATCAGTTGAGGATTAGGGCATCAGAAATTCCTAAGACAACTTTTCAAACCCGTTATGACCACTATTGTAACACCCCACATTTTACATGTACTAACGCTATATAAATGAATCATGACATGATTTGGTCAAATTAGTGCCAATTCTTGAAAGTGCTTGAATCTCGTATTAATGGGCGATATATGAGTCTAAATGTTGAAGAGGGTCGAGGGTATATATGTGTTGGTGTTAAATTGAGGATGTATCAGCCCTAAACTAAGTAAAAGAATTGAGGTTATTGTATGACTTAATAATCTAGTAGGTGAGTCACCTACTTTCTTAGCTTAAAATTGATAGCTAAACGGAGACGAGGCTCGACACCGAATTTGTTCAAGTTCGATTATGAATAAATTTAACTTTGGCCCATGCTTTAGTGGATCTTATTTTCAGTCCAAGAAGAATTTAAAAACGTCCTAAGTACACTACAAACCACTTGGCCATTTGGACCCAAAACCAACTAAGAAGAATGCTGAAAATTGGCAGCCAAGGTCCATCATATTTGAGACCCATTTAGGCCCAAGTTGAAGTGTCAAGCTGCTGAATCAAAAGTCTATTAATGGGTGTCATTATCAGGTCAAAAGTGGAAGACAAATTTGGCCAATTTGATCTTTAAAAACAAATCAAGTGCAGCACTAATTCATTCAACTAGGAAATAAAGTTTCAGCTTTCTTAAAGTCTTCTGTCTTCTCTCTAATTCACTTCACCAAGCTACAAACACAATTCTCTAAGGATATTGAAGGGAATCCAGAATCTATAAGGAAAAGGTAAGAATTTGTAGTTGTGTATTTAGTATAGTTTCTTCATGAAAAACAAGAAGTATATGCTATTATGCTACGCTGGAAATTCTGGACAACATGAGTCCTAAATATTGTTATGAAAGTTTTTTGTTGTTCAAGAGGATTTTATCTTAATTGGTTGGATAAATTATGAAGTAAAACTTATTTTCTAACAATATATAGGTTGTTAGTCAGGTAATTAAGCTATTGCACCACTTTTACAGCCCACAAAGATGAGTTGTTGTACAACATCGTAATTTCACACTTAAAAGAAACTTGGGAGCTAAAAATTGTAATATGTTTTTCCACGGCCTTCACCTATTCTGGGAGTATTTTTAGACTAGTTTAAGACTAGTTTTATGTGTAAAAACGTTGGTTATAATTTTGGAAAATTTAAAACAAGTTTGGGATTGTTGACGTCGAAGTATGGTGAAAGGATGGAATGTTATGCCGCTTGTTTGTATGTTGTAAAGAATTATTATGTGTTGTGTTTCGTGGGATTTTTTTAGGACTGTTAAGGGTCTGAAAATAAGATGTACATGACATGTACATAAGAATGGTTATTAGAAAATATGTTTATAAGTGAAAAGGATGAAGAAATGCCTTTGAGTCATTAATTGAAAGCTTGTTGTCCAGGTGATATTTTTATGATACTAGACTGCCTAAAAGTGTCATGTTGCTACTAATACTAGTCTTATTACTTAATATACTATAGCCAAATATTTGAGGGACACCACATCCACTCCAAGGTAGTAACGAGGTCATACAACGAGGTATGTAAGGCTAGTTGATTTCATATTACTTGGCATGAAACATAGATTACTCAGTAAGTGAAGGCATTTATCTACTCCAACATGACAAACAACCATGCCTTCACTTTTTCACATGTTCATATGCTTCCATATATGTAGCTACCTTCAAATCTACATACATATGTGGGTACCAAGTACATGAGTTTTCTTCATTTTATATGCATTTCATTATTTATATAACATACTCTCTTCATTGCCATAGTATCTTGTATAATTATTTACATATCACATGTTGCATATACAACCTTATCGTTCCAATATTATGACCACCAAAAGAATAATCTCAAAGGTAATTGAAAGATAAAGTATATAATTTTGATGGGTGGTAGCCCAACGGGTATAAGCATCACCTAGCCAGGGACGATTCTGATATAGTTTACCACTGATCAGTTGGTCATTTATAATACATGATGCACACAAATTATACAGTAAAGGTAAAGCAATATAAAGAACATAAAATACTGGATCCCAAAGTATAACGTAAAGGTGGTCTCATATCCTATACCAGTATATAGTTTCATTTGAGTTGTATTTCATATACAGTATTTACTACCTTACATACTCAGTACATTATCTCATACTGACGTCTCTCACAGAGGACCTGCATTTCATGTTGTAGGTACACTTGCTAGTAGATCTCCCCAGTAGAGTACAAGACATTCAGTTGTTGTTACTAAGCTTCAGGTTGTTCCGGAGCTTTTTGTGTGTTTAGAGCATATATGTTTGCATTATATAGTTAATTCAAACGAGGCCTGTCCCGAACATTAGCAGATACTTTCTCTTAACTAGAGGCTTTGTAGACTATGTAAATTAAAGTGTGGTCATGTCTCGTACTTTAGACACCGTGGCCCCAACGGCCTAGCTATACGCATCTCCTTTTAGCTTGTTGTTACCGTTTATCTTCCTAGAAGCATGCCAAACATAGAAATTCCTTATAATATATATACAAAGCGCATAGATATAGGTTGGTTATCCCGAGCCATATCGGCAATGGATGCCAGTCCACCCTAACGGGACTTTAGGGCGTGACAGAAGTGGTATCAGAGAGGGTCGTCCTAGGGATTCTGCAAACCCATGTCAATGTAGAGTCTTGTTTATCGATGTGTTGTGTAGCACATTTATAAGCAGGAGGCTATGTGGCATTCAGGAGTTCTTACTTTCCTTTCATTCTTTAGATCATGCCATAGAGCTAGGTGAATTATGTCTAACTCCTAAATTGTTTTGTACAGCGAGCAAGTATGCCAGAAACCAAGAAGAACAAAGGTAAAGAAAAGGCAGTAGAAGTGGGGGCTGGTTTGCCTAGTCATCTGAGATAACGAAATGAGGCTCAAGATGAGTCCCTGTCACGGACATCTTTAACCCCTTCAGCTCCTGATGAACCTAGAAATAGTGAAATTCCCCCAGAACCACCTATCGATGCTACAGTGCAGGATTTGAAAAATGTGGTTCAACTACTGACTTGTATAGTTGTTAGCCAAAGACAGGAAGGTCCAATTATGGGTGCAGGTGGTACAAATAGGGCAGCTGGCATGAGGATACGAGACTTTCTTAATTTAGACCCTCCAGCCTTCACTGGGTCTGATCCTAATAAAGATCCCCAAGACTTCATTGATCAGATTCAGCGCACTTTTGATGTTATGCATGTCAGTGGTACAGAAGCTATTGAGTTAGCGGCATATCGATTGAAGGGTGTGGCTATATTGTGGTATGAAGTGTGGAAGCAGTCCAAAGATATAGACGCACCCCCAACTACCTGGAAGGAGTTCAAAGAGGCCTTTCTTGACCATTACTTGCCATTGGAGATCCGAGAGGCCCGTGCAGATCAGGTCCTGAATCTCCACCAGGGGAATATGAGCTTGAGGGAGTATAGCCTCCAATTTAATTCCCTATCCAAGTATGCTCCTAATGTAGTTGCTACCATGGCAGATAGAGTTCATCGGTATGTGGATAGATTGGATATGTATATGGTCAGAGGATGTACTATTGCTTCCCTAAATGAAGAAATGGACATAGCAAGGACGCAAGCTTTAGCACAGAAATTGGAGGACCAGAGGCAGAGGAGGAGGACATAGGAGTTAGAAAGGGCACAATCTAAGAGGACCAGATCTTCAAGGCAGTTTACAACATCCCAAGGTGAGTTTAGGCCTCGGTTTTCTAATAGACTGTCTAGGCCATCATTTTCCTATTCTGCAGCTAGTGCTCCACCACAACTTCAAGGGTCTAGAAGTAACCAGTTTAGTCAATAGAGTGAGGGTCAAGGTACATGGACAACAGGAGGATTGGCAGGCCAGCTAATGACTCCTAAGCAACCCTGTAAACAATATGGAAGAAGTCATTCGGGTATATGTCGTGTTGGGATAGATGTTTGTTACTGGTGCGGTGCGCCAGGGCACATGATTAGAGATTGCCCGAGGAGGCATATGGGTGATATAGCACAATCTACTGGGTCAGCTATTGCATCATCATCGACAGTTCCTCCATTAGGTAGGGGTCAGCAAGCACCTATGGGTCGTGGTAGAGGTATTAGAGGAGCAGCTAGCTCTAGCGGGGTCCAGAATCGCACTTATACTTTGGGGAGTCGGAAAAATTTGGAAGCTTCACCTGATGTGGTCACAGGTACATTGTCCATCTTCTCTCATAATGTATATGCTTTAATTGACCTTGATTTTACACTATCATACATTACCTCACTAGTTGGTGGAAAGCTTAAGAGAACAACTAATTTATTAGATAAACCATTTGAGGTGACTACACCAACCGGTGAATATATTATAACTAGAAGGGTTTATTATGACTATGTAGTAACTGATTGTGATTGTGACACATTGGCTGACCTTATTGAGTTAGAAATGGTCGAATTTGATGTTATAATGGGTATGGGTTGGTTATCTTCTTGCTATGCCACCATGGATTACCGAACTAAGGAAGTATACTTCCACTTTCTAAATGAGGCAGTCCTTGAATGGGAAGGCAATGTAGGGGCACCAAAGGGGAAATTTATCTCTTACTTTAAGGCCAGAAATATGATATCTAAGGGATATATATGTTATCTAATTCGAGTAAGGGATGTGGAGGCAGAATCGTCAACTCTACAATCAGTACCAGTAGTGAATGAATTTGTTGATGTGTTCCCTGAAGAACTCCCAAGCTTACCTCCTGGACGAGAAATAGATTTTGGTATTAACTTACTTCCAGGAACTCAATTTTATTTCTATCCCTCCATATAGAATGGCCCCGACAGAGGTGCGTAAATTAAAAAAGCAATTAAAAGACTTATTGGAGAAGGGTTTTAGGAGACCTAGTGTATCCCCTTGGGGGGCACAAGTGTTATTTGTTTACAAAAAGGATGGCACCTTGAGAATGTATATTGACTATCAACAATTGAATAGGGTGACCATTAAGAATAAATACCTCCTCCCCAGGATTGATGATTTATTTGATCAGTTACAGGGTGCCAAATACTTTTCAAAAATTAATCTGAGATCGGGTTATCACCAAGTAAGGGTGAAGGAGGAAGATATACCTAAGACTGATTTCAGAATACGGTATGGTCACTTTGAATTTCTTTTTCTGTAATTTGGGCTAACGAATGCACTAGCAGTTTTTATGGACCTGATGAATAGGGTATTTAAGCCATTCTTGGATGTGTTCGTGATAGTGTTTATAGATGACATTTTGGTATACTTAAGGTCAGAAGAGGACCATGTAAAGTACTTACAACAAGTGCTGCAGGTTCTTCGTGATCGACAGTTGTATGCCAAGTTCTCTAATTGTGAATTTTGGCTATAATCAGTGGCATTCTTGGGTCATATTATGTCTGAGGAGGGAATAAGAGTTGATTCACAAAAAAAAGATGCTGTGAAAGATTGGCCAATGCCAACGACGCCCATAGTAGTTCGAAGCTTCCTAGGTTTGGCAGGTTATTACAGAAGGTTTGTTGAGGGTTTTTCTTCTATATCTGCACCTTTAACAAAGTTGACACATAAGGCAACCAAGTTCCAATGGAATAATACATGTGGAAGGAGCTTCTAGGAACTGAAAAATAAGCTAACTTCTGCACCTGTGCTAGTACTTCCAGAAGGCACCGAGGGGGATGCAGTGTATTGTGATGCTTCAAGAGTTGGCTTAGGGTGTGTACTGACACAGCATGGTAGGGTAATTGTTTATGCATCAAGACAGCTACGACCACATGAGAAGAATTACCCAATTCATGATCTTGAGCTAGCAGCGGTTGTATTTGCTTTAAAAATATGGCGCCACTATTTGTATGGGGTTCATGTTGATATATATACTGATCGTAAGAGCATGCAATACATTTTTAAGCGAAAGGACCTAAGTTTAAGACAGCGGAGATGGTTAGAGCTAATAAAGGATTATGATGCTGATATACTATACCATACAGGGAAGGCAAATGTGGTAGCTGATGCTCTGAGTCGTAAAGTAGTTATAACTACTAGTGATCAGGACATAGTTAGTTAAGAGGTGGCTAAGGATCTACGGCAACTAGCTAGTTTGGGAATTCTCCTTCTTGGAACTCCAAAGGAAGGGGTTATTGTACATAATGCAGCGACACCTTCATTAATAATGGAGGTGAAAGAAAAATAGTTCGAGGATCCTTTTCTACGATAGCTTAAGGAAAAGGTGAGTCAGAGTAAGATAAAGGGTTTTGACCTTACACAAAATGGAATACTTTACTGCCAAAACAGATTATGTGTGCCTGATATTGATGGGTTAAGAAAAAGGATAATGGAAGAAGCCCACCATTCCTGATATTCCATCCATCCAGGATCGACTAAGATGTACTATGACCTGAAGGGAGTGTTTTGGTGGGGAGGCATGAAAAAGGACCTTGCAGAATTTGTGGCTCAATGTCTAAATTGCCAGCAAGTGAAAGTAGAACACCAAAATCCAAGAGGTTATATGCAGTGTATAGAGCTTCCAACATGGAAGTGGGATATGATCAACATGGATTTTGTTACTGTTTTGCCTTGCTCATTTCACAAGTTTGACTCCATATGGGTAATAATTAACAGACTTACAAAGTCCGCACACTTCCTACCTGTCAGGAGTGATTATACAGCGGAGGAGTATGCCAATCTATACCTCAAAGAGATAGTCAGGCTACATGGAGTCCCAATCTCCATTATATCTGATCGAAGAACTCAATTCACTGCGAGGTTTTAGAAGTCTTTCCAAAGGAGTTTAGGTACACAAGTGAATTTGAGTACAACTTTCCACCCTCAAACAGACGGTCAAGCAGAACGCACCATTTAGACACTTGAAGATATGTTGCAAGCTTGTGCATTGGATTTAAAGGTAGTTGGGTGGACCATTTGCCACTTATTGAGTTTGCCTATAATAATAACTACCATTCAAGTAGCAAGATGGCACTTTATGAAGCTTTGTACGAAAGGAAGTGTAGGTCACCAATTAGATGGTTTGAAGTGGGTGAAGCCACCTTGCTTGGGCCAGATCTAGTACAACAAGCCATGGAAAAAGTTAAGGTAATACAGTAGCAACTAGAAACAGCCCAAAGTCATCACAAATCATATGCGGATGCTAGGAGGAGAGGCCTGGAATTTTCAGTAGAAGATTGGGTATTTCTAAAGGTGTCTCCAATGAAAGGGGTTATGAGGTTTGGTAAGAAAGGAAAACTAAACCACGTTACATAGGGCAATATAAAATTACTAAGAAGATCAGGCAGGTTGCATATGAGTTAGAGCTACCACAAGAGCTTTCAATGGTTCATCAAGTTTTTCATGTATCAATGCTTCGGAAGTGCGTAGGTGACCCATCCCATATCACTCCTATTGAGGATGTACAGGTTACAGAAGATCTCACTTATGAGGAGGAACTTGTTGCTATTCTGGATCGTTAAGTGAGGAAGACGAGAAATAAATAAATAGCTTCAGTGAAGGTACTTTGGAGAAATCAGCAAGCAGAAGAGATGATCTAGGAGTCCAAAGACGTGATGAAGTCAAAATACCATCATTTGTTTGAATCTAAAGAGGACGCCCAACATGCAGAATTGGAACAATAATAGGTATGTGTAATTGAATACTTAGTTTGTTGTCAAAGGTTTATTTAAATAAAGGTTTATACGTCCTTAAACTATCCAATTGTGCTAACATTCGAGGATGAATGTTCCTAAGGGGGAAGGATGTAACACCCCACATTTTACATGTACTAATTCTATATAAATGAATCATGATATGGTTTGGTCAAATTAGTGTCAATTCTTGAAATTGCTTGAATCTCGTGTTAATGGGCGATATGTGAGTCTAAATGCTTAAGAGGGTCGACGGTATATATGTGTTGGTGTTAAATTGAGGATATATCAGCCCTAAACTAAGTAAAATAATTAAGGTTATTGTATTACTTAATAATCTAGTAGGTGAGTCACCTACTTTCTTAGCTTAAAATTGATAGCTAAATGGAGACGAGGCTCGACACCGAATTTGTTCAAGTTCGATTATGA
>JAABOM020000002.1:8969600-8987023 GCA_011800125.2 Solanum clarkiae
TCTCACTATTTGAAAGATAGAATTAAATCTCAACTTTTTCCCAATCTTGACTCAAGAAGAATGAAGGGGCGTGTGAAGAACATGATTCCACACTTTAATAAGCCTTACATACCTGGAAATAAAAGAAACAATCAAACCTCAGGCGATCCTCGCACTTGAATTGGAAGCCCTAACTCTTTCTCCCTCCTCTAGTACTCTCAAAAAATTATAAGTCTGAAGAATGATGAATAATACACTGAGGGTTTGTTTTAAGGCTTTATTCAAGACTAAAATGACCAAAGATTTATTTAAATAGAAATTAGAATGGATAAAAATACCCCTCATTAAAACTATCATCTGAGTCTACGAGACCCTGTCTACGAGTCGTAGACTACCCCTCGTAAACTAGGTGTCTAAAAATCTGAGTTACAGGAAATTGGCATGAAACCCTCTTGGTGATTCGTAAAATATTCTATAGGTCATAAATTCCTCTCGTAAACTAATGGTCCTGAAAATTGAATTACTGGAATTTGTCCCCAAACCTCCTCTTTGAGTCGTGAAATACTCTACGAGTCGTATATCATTTCGTATATAGACCTCAGACTTAGAAAATTTTACCAAGTCATTTGGGGTTTTATGAGACCCATTCTACAACTCATAAACCTGTCTACGAGTTGTAAATGGCTCTCGTGAACCTTCCTCTGCAGCTTTTCTCAATCATTTTCTTAGCAACCTTTGCATATCCACTCCAGATCAGGTAGAAAGAATTAGGGGATGTTACATTATCTCCTCCTTGGGTTCATTTATTCTCGAATGAAGAGAATATTGGGAAATTAGGTCAATTCACGAGTCTCCCTATGTACTCTAACTATCAACCAGCTCTTACCTGACACATGCAACCAATCAATTAAGAAATTCAACAAGTAAAATAATCAAGCAGTCAACAAATCATATCAATCCTTACTCGGACTCTAGAATTATTTCTCTATCATATTGAGAATGAAAGGAGAACTCAAGTAATGAGAATTTAAGAATTTAAAGGAAATTCATACCATCAACTCTCTTATCATCAGCAGGCCGGAATAAATGAGGATATTTGGCTTTCATATCCTCCTCCGCCTCCCAAGTAGCTTCTTCTACAAATTGTTTCCTCTACAATACTTTGCCAGATGCAATCTCTTTGGTTCTTAACTTGCGAACCTGATGATCAAGGATTTGGAAAAGGATCTCTTCATAACTCAGACTGTCTTTTACCCCATTACTCTCGACAGGCACAACCAATTATGGATCTCCATAACACTTCTTGAGCATAGAAATGTGAAAAACTGGATGGATGGCCTCTAACTCTAATGGTATTCTAATTCATATGCCATATTTCCCAGTTTCTTCATGATCCAATAAGGTCCAATTTACCTCAGACTTAGCTTTCCTTTCTTTCCGAACCTCATCACTCCTTTCATAGGCGACACTTTCAAATACACCCAATCATTAACCTCAAATTCTAAGTCTCTTCTTCTAACATCTGTGTAGGATTTCTGTTGACTTTGTGTAGTCCTCAACCGTTCTTTAATGATCTTCACCTTCTACATAGCTTGATGAACCAGGACAAGTCCAATTAACTCTGCTTCACCTATCTCAAACCATCTAATCTGTGACCTACACCTTCTCCCGTTGAATGCCTTATATGGGGTAATTTGAATGCTCGAATGGAAACTATTATTGTAAGCAAACTCTAACAAATTCAAGTGGTCAACCCAATTGAAATGCCCCAAAAAGTGCCAAAAATATGCCTCAAAAATGCCCAAATTTGTAATTTTCATTTATCCCAAAATTCATGCGTGATATCTTCTGATTTCATATTCATGATCAGGGGGAAATATTGATAGGAAATAGGTATAACCTCAAGTTTAGAGTAACTGTATCAAAATTTAGTTTATCAAAGTTGATGAAAAACATAATCAATCTGCGCCCCTAGTGCAACGCGGCCAAAGCGCGGATTAGTGTTAATTTTGTGCCTGTTTTCCTATTTCGGTCCAAGACTTTGAGGCCTTGGGCCTAAGTCTTCCTATGCGTAAAAATACTTATACTTAGTCATTATTCAACTCTATTTCCTTCAATACATTCCCCAAAATCCTCTCTAGAACTTGGCCAAATATTTCGCCCAAATTCAAGTGTTGAAATCTCATTTTTGGATTCAAGAACATTCAAGCTTCAAGTTCTCATTCAAATCTTCATCAAGAAAATCTCCAAAGTTGAGGTATGTGGGTTTCAACCATTGTGTCCTTTCACCCATGGTGCCCAACCTTTCTTTTTATGTAAATTACATGTTTTAAAGTTGATTTATCTATTGGTAATTCTTACTATGAATTGATTATAAGCTATGTTGGAATTTCATGAAACGTGAACTGTTTAAGCATATTTTGAAGCTATGAATCTATGACCCATTATGAGATTTGATGAGGGGTTTAAATGTATCTTGTATGAGGGCGTTACCAAATATTGGTGTATTAATTTACATTAAGTTTTCTTACATGATTTCACTCTTGAATTGCATGATTTTGAACTAGCATTACACACCCATCAAGTGTTTGATAAAATGTCCGACTAAGGGTTCTTGAGTTATTGATGATCTATTGTATGGCCTATGGGTCAAGTGACTTTATGATGATGAAAGGAATATATGTATATATTGAATTCATGAAAATTATCTATAGTGTTGTAAGTTAACTACACCTTGTTAAGGGGGTGATATGCCTCAACCACTTTGATTGGGGTGACATCACCATCTACCATGTTGACGAGTATATGCCTTGACCACTTTGATGGGGGGTGCTATGCCCATCTACCATTTTGAGGGCTATATACCTTGGCCACTTTGATGGGGTCACATGCCCATCTACCATGTTGAGGGGTATATACCTTGACCATTATGAGGGGGGTGACATGCCCATCTACCAATTGAGGGGCATATACCTCAATCACCTTCCAAGGGGGTGACATGCCTTGTATTTCCAAGTACTAGTTTTCTTGGTCTATGATGATTATGACTTCCTACACATGTAATATATTCTATACAAGCATGTTTTACTTCAAAACATTGATCATGCATGTCATATTGTTATTATACTATTCATTGACTATGTCTATGCATTTTGATTATGTTGCCTATCTCTTGTTACATTGCATCCTACATACTTAGTACATTCAAACATACTAACGCATACTCTATGCCTACATGATATTATTATGTAGGAACCGGAGCTCCTCACGGTCATCCTCCACGTGGCTAGTTGTGACATCTTTGAAGATAAGCTATTGGTGAGTCCTCAAAGTTCGAGGACATTATCTATGCCACTCTTGCCTTTGTCATTTCTTAATGTTGAACTCTTTACACTATGAGGGTGAGCCAGAAAAGTGTCTTGGCCCCCGCTTAAGTCTATATTTAGAGGTGTTGTTGGACAAGTAATGTAATTATGCTTTGAGATTTCACTGTTTTTTATTTATGTTATAAAAGACTCCCCTTAGACCCTTTATCCTTATTTATTCTCTCTTGTTGTTTAATATCTTCCGCGACCAAGGATGTGTAAATAATATGCTAAGAGGCTTGTTTGGGATCCATTCAGGTTCCCATTCGCTGTGTCACTTCTATGCCCTAGGCTTAGGTCATGACAAACTTAGTATCAGAGCACTTGGTTGTTAATGCTCCTCGGCATCCAACACACTGTGTCAATTAGAGTTTTATTCATGGTTGTGAGGTGCACCACGACTGTGAGTAAGAGGCTGTGAGATATTTTAGGAAATATTTTTCTTCTTTCTTAATCTATGTCGTGCTATAGAAGTTAAGGAAAACTTCCCCTAATGAATGAACTTTGTTATAGATCATGTCTATTCCAAGAGGAAGAAGAGCCTGCACCCCGAGGAGCAACTTGCCCCTCCCGCTCCTCAAGTGGCCCATGAAGAGTTCCGGGGTTCTATTAGCTCAAGCTATTGCTAATCAAATAAACCAATTGTTTGGCCAATTGGTGAGTCCAAGAGGGCTTATTTTGAAGGTAGGTCCCAAAGTCCCAATGGTAGACGGTTTCATCAAGGCCAAAGTTCTTCCAGTGCTCCTCATATAAGGTTTGTTAATGACAACCCAAGGGTCCAAGGTGGTGGTGGTGTGGTTCCTAATGCTATGTGTCCAAAAATATGGTAGAGTCCATAATGGCCCAATGCTCCTAATAGAAGGTTTTCTAAAGATAACCCAAGGGACCAAGGTGCTGGTAGTGTGGTGCCTAATGATACGTGCCCAAAGAGGCAATAATGGCCCATGTTTGAAGGATACTAATTCTTGTTATGGGTATGGTGAAATGGCTCATAAGGTGATGGATTGTCCTCTTAATCAACACAAGGGATGGTTATCCAAAAGGCCAATGTGCAAATACGGGTTCTAGCGAAAGGGGAGGTCAACAAGATGGTGCACGAAGGCACAATCGGTTCTATGCTCTTTAAGGAGCTGAGGGGTAGATGAGGTGCCTGATTTCGTCATCGAGATGTTAAAAGTCTTCTATTTTAATGTGTATGCATTGATAGACCCGAGTATCATTCTTTCTTTTGTTACTTCTTTTGTTGCCAAAAAGTTTCATGTTAAAACTGAATTATTGTGTGAGCCATATGAGGTGTCTACTCCCATTAGTGCATCTATTGTTGCTAGAAGGGTCTATAGAAATTGCCCATCTTCATTTTGCATAAAATATTACTGTGTGATTTTGTTGAGTTGGATATGGTGGATTTTGATGTCATCCTTGGGATGGATTGGTTGTATGCATATTATGTCTCTATTATTTGCAGAACCCATAGGGTCAAATTCTAATTCCCTAATACACCCGTCCTTGAATAGGACAGTCATGATGTGGTGGTCAAGGATAGATTCATTTCTTGCATTAAAGCTCAAAAGTTGATTTCTAAGGGGTGTCTCTATCATCTTGTGAGGGTTAGGGATGTTGAGTCCAAAGTCCTTCCTATAGATCCTGTCCTGGTGGTTAATGAGTTCCTAGGTGTCTTTCCTAGGGTAGCTTCCCGGTGTTCCTCCTGAAAGGGAAATAGATTTTGGTATATATCTCCTTCCCGATACTCAACCCATTTCTATCCCCTCCTTACCATATGGCCCCGGCGGAGTTAAAGGAGCTGAAGGACCAATTAAGGGATTTGTTGGAGAAGGGTTTTATTAGGCCTAGCCAATCACCTTGGGGTGCACCGGTGTTGTTTGTGAAGAAGAAGGATAGTTCTCTTAGGATGTGTATTGATTACCCATAACTTAATAGGGTTACCATAAAGAATAAGTATCTTCTACCAAGGATTGATGATATCTTTTACCAACTTCAAGGGGCTAGTCACTTCTCTAATATTGATCTTCGGTCTGGATATCACCAAGTGAAGGTGAGGGTGTGTGAAATTCACAAGACGACCTTCTATACTAGGTATGGGCACTATAAGTTTTTGGTTATGTCCTTCGATTTGACTAACACACCGGCTATCTTCATGGATCTTATGAATAGGGCCTTTAACCCTACCTTGATTTATTTGTGGTAGTATTTATTGATGATATCTTGACCTATTCCCATTGTGGGAGGAGCATATGGGTTACTTGAGGGTGGTGTTGCAAATCTTAAGGGAGGAGAAGTTGTATGCCAAATATGAAAAATATAAGTCTTGGTTGAAAGAGGTTGCCTTTCTAGGTCATTTGGTGTCGGATGATGGTATTAAGATGGATCCTACAAAGACAGAGGTGATTAGAAATTGGCCTAGACCTTTGACTCTATCGTACATTAGAAGTTTCTTAGGTTTGGCCGATTACTGCTGGAGGTTTGTTAGTGGTTTCCCTTCTATTGCTTCTCCCATGACTAAGTTGACCCAAAAGAAGGCAAAATTTTTGTAGACTGATGAGTGTGAAAAGAGTTTCTAAACTTTGAAGGATAAGCTTATCTTCACTCCTATCTTATCTCTACCTGAAGGGTTAAAAGGGTTTGTTGTGTGTTGTGATGCCTCAAGAATTGGTTTGGGTTGTGTTTTGATGTAAAATGATAAGGTGATAGGTTATGCCTCTACATAAATTAAGGTGCATGAAGAGAATCATCCTACCCACGACCTTGAATTGGCTGTTGTGGTATTTGCCTTAAAGATTTGGTATCATTACTTATATGGGCTCCATGTTGATGTGTTCACCGATCATAAGAGTCTCCAATATGTGTTCACCTAAAAAGATCTCAACTTGAGACAAAGAAGGTGGTTAGAGCTTCTTAAGTAATATGATGTGAGTGTACATTATCACCCCAGTAAGGCTAATATTATGGTTGATGCTTTGAGTAGGATGTCTAATGGGTAGCCTAGCTCATGTTGATGATGGTGGCAAAGAAGTGGCTAGAGAGGTCCATCAGTTGGCTAGATTGGGAGTTAGGTTGGAGGAGGTTGACAATGGTAGGGTAGTTTGTTAATGGTTCTAAATCTTCATTGATTGAGAAGGTGAAGGCAAAGCAAGATCTTGACCCCGGCTTGTTAGAGTCAAAGGCCTTGGTAAGAGATGGCGGAGTGGATTTTTCTTCCAAGGAAGAGATGGTGCCCTTAGGTACTAAGGTAGGTTATGTGTCCCCAATATTGATGACTTGAGAGAGAAGATTTTAGATGAGGCTCATAATTCTTTCTATTCTATCCACCTTGGTTCTACAAAGATGTATAGAGATTTGAGGGAAGTGTTTTAGTGGGGTGGTACAAAGAGACATTGCTAAGTTTGTATCCGGTTGTCGTAATTTCCAACAAGTAAAAGCTGAGCATCAAAGGTCAGGTGGCCTACCCCAAGATATAGTGATTCCTACTTGGAAGTGGGAGGAAATCAACATGCATTTTGTGATTGGGTTGCCTAAGACTAGAAAGCATTTTGATTCTATTTGGGTTATGGTTGATAGAATGATAAAGTCGGCTCATTTTCTATCCATTAAAACTATTTATGGTGTCGAAGATTAAGCTAGGTTGTACATTCATGAGTTGGTTAAATTTCATGGGGTGCCTTTGTTTATCATATCGGATCGTGGTGCTCAATTCACTTCTCAATTTTGGAGGTCTTTCCAAAGAGCTCTTGGTGCCAAGGTAAAGCTTAGTACGGCTTTTCATCCTCAAACAGATAGCCAAGACGAAAAAACTATCCAAACTCTCGAGGATATTTTAGATCTTGTCTTTTGGAGTTTAAGGGTAGTTGGGATGATCACCTTCCACTCATTGAGTTTTCTTACAATAATAGTTATCATTCAAGCATTGGTATGGCTCCTTTTGAGGCTCTCTATGGTAGACATTGTAGATCCCTAGTTGGATGGTTTGAGGAGGGAGAGATGGATTTGTTGGATCCATATCTGGTTATGGGGCCATGAAAAAGGTGAGGATTATAAGGGAAAGCTTGAAACAGCCCAAAGTCGACAAAAGTCCTATGCCAATGTGAGGTAAAGGGATCTTGAATTTAAGATTGGTGATTAGGTCTACTTGAATGTCTCACCCATCAAGGGTGTGGTTCATTTTGGTGAAAAGGATAAATTAAGTCCTAGATTTGTGGGTCCTTATAGAGTGTTGAGGAGGATTGGTAAAGTGGCATATGAGTTGGAGTTTCCCAATGACATGAATATGGTTCATCCAATCTTCCATGTGTCTATGTTGAGGAAGTGTGTGGTTGACCCAAGTGTTATTAAGCCTCTTGATGTTGTGGGTGTTGTGGAAGACAATTTAAATTATGAAGAGGTTCCAGTAGAAATTTTGGATAGACAAGTGAAGAGGTTGAGGAGCAAGGTTGTTGCTTCTGTCTAGATCCCTTGGAGAAACCAACAAGTTGAGAGTACTACATGGGAAGCCGAGGCATACATGCAAAGAGATATCCCTATATCTTCCATTCTATTCATGCCTAAGGTAATAAATTAAGTCCCTGCGTGATTTCAAGTCTTAAGTTTTAGCCCTTATTTTTTTTTGCATGCATTCATGTTTATGTTGACAAGTTCATGGTGATTTTGACACTTATGTTGGGATTTTTGAAATGGTGTTTTATTGCATTTGTTACATTCATGTGTTGGGCTGAAATTATCTTGATTACTTCTCTCAGGTACGTTTCTTTGATATTCGAGGGACGAATGTTTCCAAGGGGAAGATATTAAAACGCCCCAAAAGTGCCGAGAATGTGCCTCAGAAATGCCCAAATTCGTAATTTCTGTAAATCTCAAAATCCATGTGTGATATCAAAAATTCGACTTCATATTCATGAACAGGGGAAAAATTGAGCGAGAAATGGGTATAACCCCAATTTTAGAGCAATCGTATCAAAATTTGATTTCCAAAGTTGACAAAAAATAGAATAGATCCGCCCCTGGTGCGACGCGGCCAGGGCGCGGACTAGTGCTAATTTTGTGCCAATTTCCCTATTTCGGTCCAAGACTTTGAGGCCTTGGGCCTAAGTCTTACCTATGCGTATGAATACTTATACTTAGTCATTTTTCGACCCCATATCATTCAAGACATTCCCTAAAACCCTCTCTAACACTTAGTCAAATATTTCACCCCAAATTTAACTGTTGCAAACTCATTTCCGGATTCAAGAAATTCATTCAAGTTTAAGTTCTCATTCAAATCTTTATCAAGGAAATCTCCAAAGTTGAGGTATGTGGGTTTCAACCATTAGGTCCTTTCACCCATGGTACCCAGCCTTCCTTTTTATGTAAATTACATGTTTTAAAGTTGATTTATCTATGGGTATTTCTTGCTATGAATCGATTATAAACTATGTTGGAATTTCATGAAATGTGGACTATTTAAGTATATTTTGGAGCAATGAATCTATGACCCATTATGAGATTTGATGAGGGGTTTAAATGTATCTTGCATGAGAGTGTTACCAAGTATTGGTAGCTTTATTTACATTAAGTTTTCTTACATGATTTCACTCTTGAATTTCATGATTTTAAACTAGCATTACACACCCATGAAATGTTTGATAAAATGTCCGGTTAAGGGTTCTTGAGTTATTGATGATCAACTGTATGGCCTATGGGTCAAGTGACTTTATGATAATGAAAGGAATATATATATGTATTGAATTCATGAAAAGTATCTATAGTGTGCAAGATGACCACACCTTGTTGAGGGGTTGATATGCCTCAACCACTTTGATGGGGGGTGACATGCCCATTTACCATGTTGAGGGGTATGTAGCTTGACCACTTTGGTGGGAGTGCTATGCCCATCTACCATGTTAAGGGGTATATACCTTGGCCATTTTGATGAGGGATCACATGTCCATCTACCATGTTGAGGGGTATATAGCTTGACCATTATGATGGGGGGTGACATGTCCATCTACTAATTAAGGGGTATATACCTCAATCACCTTCCAAGGGGGTGACATGCCTTGAATTCCAAGTACTAGTTTGCTTGGTCCATGATGATGGTCACTTCGTACATATGTAATATGTTCTATACAAGTATGTTTTACTTCAAACATTGATCATGCATGTCATATTTTTATTATACTATCCATTGCCTATGTCTAAGCATTTTGATTGTGTTGTCTATCTCTTGTTGCATTACATCCTACATACTTAGTACAATCAAACGTACTAACGCATGCTCTATGCCTACATGATGCTACCATGAATGAACCAGAACTCCTCACGATCATACTCCTCGTGGCTAGTTATGACATCTTTGAAGATAAGCTATTGGTGAGTCCTCAAAGTTTGGGGACATTAGCTCTGCCACTCTTGCTTTTGTCATTTCTTAATGTTGAACTCTTTATACTATGAGGGGGGATCCCGAAAAATGTCTTGGCCCCCGCTCAAGTCTATATTTAGAGGTGTTATTGGACAAGTGATGTAATTATGCTTTGAGATTTGACTCTTTATGATTTATGTTATAAAAGACTCTCCTTAGTCTCTTTATCCTTATTCATTCTCTCTTGTTGTTGTTTAATTGCTTTCGCAATCAAGTATGTGTAAATGATGTGGTACAAGGCTTGATTGGGTTCCCTTCAGATTCCCATTCTTTGTGTCATTTCTTGGCCCTAGGCTTGGGTCATGACACTAATTACCTTTAAAGTCAATGGCACAAGCCCTCAACATATCCTCTAGCGTCTGAATAGTACGCTATGCTTGGCCATCCGTCTGCGGGTAAAAAGCAGTGTTGAGGTGCACTTTAGTACCCAAACCCTTATGAAATGATCTCCAAAACTGAGCAGTTAATTTGAGCTCCTCTAACTGAGATGATAGATAAAGGACTCCATGAAGTAAAAACAATCTTCTTTATGTATAACCGAGCATAATCCTTTGCTATGTCAGTCGTCTTTACTGCCAAGAAGTGAGCAGTTTTTTCATTCGATCAACTATCGCTCAAATCGAATCATGTTGCTTATGGGACCTCCGTAAACCTGTGATGAAGTCCATGTTGATCATCTCCTATTCCACTTTGGAATCTCAAAGTTTCTGAGCTATTTCACATGGTCTTTGGTGCTCAACTTTAACTTATTGGCAATTCGAGCACTTGGAACAAACTCAGTAATGTCTCTCTTCATTCCACTCCACCAGTAGATTTCTCTCAAGTCATGGTACATCTTTGTAGACCCTGGATGGATGGAGTATCTAGAACTGTGGGCCTCTGCCATGATCCTCCCTCGAATATCATCAACGTCCCAAACACACAATCTACCTTGATACCTCAATACCCCATCTCTCCCTTTGGCGAAAGTCATCCTTTTCTGCTTATGCACATCCTCCTTCAACTGTAATAAGATAGGATCTTGATCTTGTTTCTCCTTCACCTCCACTACCATCTATGATGCAAACCCATCATGCACAAGAACTCCTCTTTCACCTGATTCATCTAATTAAACTCCCAATCGTGCCAGTCTATATACCTCTTTGGCTAACTCTCTCTTCTCCTCTTATACATGGGCGGTGCTTCCCATGGACAACCTATTAAGAGCATCAGTAACCACATTAGAATTACCTAGATGGTAGAGGATACTCATGTCGTAGCCTTTGAGCAACTCAAGCCACTTCATTTGACTCAAGTTAAGCTCTTTCTGGGTGAAGACGTATTGTAGACTTTTGTGGTCTGTGAATACATCCACATGTTCTCCATATAAATAGTGGTGTCATAGTTTGAGAGCAAACACCACTGCTGCCAACTCCAAGTCATGAGTGGGATAGTTCTTTTCATGCACCTTAAGCTATCTAGAAATATAAGCAATAACCTTTCCCATCTGCATCAACACACATCTCAATCCTACTCTCGAAGCATCACAGTAGATAACAAATCCATTTGTCCCATCTGGCAAGGTCAACAATGGTGCGGTAGTTAATCTCCTCTTCAGCTCTTGGAAACTTCTCTCACACTCATCAGACCATTGAAACTTGACCTTTTTCTAAGTCAGTTTAGTCAACGGTGCAGATATGGAAGAGAACCCATCAACAAACCTTCAGTAATATCCAGTCAATCCTATAAAACTCCTTATCTTGGTTGGTGAGGTTGGTCTTGGCCGATTCTTAACCACCTCGATCTTTTGAGTATCTCCTCTAATTCTATCTCCAGAAACCACATGCCCCAAGAAAGCCACGGATTTGAGCCAAAACTCATACTTCGAAAACTTGGCATATAAATCATTATCTCTGACCATCTGCAAAGTGATTCTGAGGTGATTGGCATGCTCCTCCTCGTCTATGGAATACACTAGACTATCGTCAATGAACATGATCACAAACATGTTGAGATATTGTCTCAATACTTGCTCATCAGGTTCATAAAGGTTGCAAGTGCATTTGTCAACCCAAACAACATCACCAAGAATTTGAAGTGACCATATCATGTTCGAAAAGTCGTCTTCAAGATGTCACATTCCCTTACTTTCAATTAGTGATAGCCTAATCTGAGGTCTATCTTGGAAAAAATAGTGGCACCCTAAAGTTGGTTGAACAAGTCATTGATCCTCGGAAGAGGATACTTATTCTTGACTGTCACCTTATTCAACAGAAAGTATTCAATACACATCCTAAGGGAACCATCCTTCTTTCGCATGAACAAGACCATAGCACTCTATGGAGAGACACTCGGCCTTATAAATCCCTTTTCTAGCAAATCCATCAATTGCTCCTTCAACTCTTTCAACACTGCAGGGGCTATTCTATATGGTGGAATGGAAATAGGTTGAGTGTCAGGAAGAACATCAATTCCAAAGTCAATCTCCCTATAGGAGGGACTCCGAGTAGATCCTCAAGAAATATCTCAGGAAACTCACTCACAATTGGGACAGACTCAAGAGTAGTGGGCTCAACTTCATCATACATGACTTGCACAAGGTGATAGATATATCCGTTAGAGATCTGTCTTCGGGCCTTGAGGTAAGAAATAAACTTACCCTTCGACGTAACATAATCTCCTTCCACTCAATAAAAGGCTCATTCGAAAACTGAAATTTTGACAGTTCGGGTTTGGCAATCAATAGAGGCATAGCAGGTGTGAAGTCGGTCTATGCAAAGGATCACGTTGAAATCGACCATCTCTAACTCAATCAAATCAGCAGGAGTATCCCTATGATAAATAGATACCACATAATCTCTATAGATTCTCAGTTCTAATGGACTCACCAACAGGAGTAGAAACAGAAAGTGGCTCAAGCAAGCACTCAGGAAAAATCTCAAATCTACTCGCCACAGATGGCGTCACAGAAGAACAAGTTGCACCCGGATCAAGTAAAGCATAGCAAGGAAAGGTAAAAACTCCAAGCACACCTGTCATAACAAAAAGTGCAACCTCTTGTCCCGTCGAATCCCCATCGCATACAGATGGTTTGTCCCACCGCCTATCCCCGGTGTGGCACCTCTCTGATTACCCTTCACTAGTCGTGTTGTGGTAGAATACTGGGCCTTATTGTCCCACATCTGACACTCACTCTGAAAATGGCCTGGGAAGGCCATACTTGTAGCAACTATTCTCTCCATCTCTACATTCTCCCAGATACATCCTGCCACATTTCCCACAAGGTGGCTTCCCTTTAAAGCCAAACTCACACTTTCTTGAGACTGTGCACCCTGTGGCCTAAAGTTTGGCTGACCTCGGGACTTGGGATACATGTGACTCGAGATCGGTGCTATGGCTGAAGACGATGCATAGCTAGCGGATCTCCTCTAGAAATAGGACTTATCTCTCTTACTCTTCTTGAGTTAACTGGGCTCAGGCCCTGCTAACTTGAAATTCTTACTCAAATACTCCTCTCTATCCTTCTTCTTATCTTCCTCAGTCTGTTGGGCATAAACCATCAACTTAGAGATATCCATACCTGGGATCAGCAATGCCGCCTTGCACTCCCTCTTTACCTGTCTGCCTAACCTAGATACGAATTTCCTCATCCTCGCTCTCATATCCTGGACCATCTATGGGGCATACTTGGATAATTGGAAAAATTTTAGGTTGTACTCTTTAACAGTTAGCCCCTTTTGTTTCAGATTCACAAACTCCTTGACCTTCGCCTCTCTCAACTCCTAAGGGAAGAAGTGATCGAGGAAGGCACTCTCAAACTCATCCCAAGCAGCGGGCTTAGCATCATCACCTCGACTCGCTTCCCACTGATTGTACAAAATATTAGCCATATCCTTGAGCTGATAGGCAGCAAGCTCAACTCCCTCAGTCTCGGCCGCATGAATAGTTTTCAGCACCTTCCACATCTCATCAATGAAATTCTGAGGGTCCTCCTCAACCTTTGACCCAGTGTAGACAAGTGGGTTCATCCTCAGAAAGTCTCTTAGTCTGGAGGCAGTCGTTGGCTCATGAGAGCTCAAACCAGGAGTCTGTGAACCCTAGTTCACGCTTTGAGCAGCTACAAACTGTGTGAGCATGGTGATGGCTCCTCTGAAGTCAGCCTCTGTGGTAGAAGCAAGTGGAGTGATAGGTGTCGCAAGAACACCAGCAGCTCTGGCCGGTCGACCTCGGCCCCTCGTTTCCATCTAGGGAGGCACCTCTAAAGTAAGGTCCTTAGCATTACTAGCTGAAGCATTCCTCTGTGTCGCGGTGCATCTAGGAGGCATGATCTACAGGCGCGTAATGCACGAGTTAGAAAGGAGTTTCGTAGAGTTTTAACTCTATCGCATGAAGTCAGAATACAAGAAAGTGTAACAGTTCCTAATGTCCTATAGTCTTCTAGTTATGAAGTGTGATGCACAACACACCCAAAAACAAGACTAAACTAGACACGACTTCATAAGCTCCCTAGGATTCTTGAACTATGTGCTCTGACACCAAGTTTGTCACGCTTCAGGAGGGTTCCCTTGATGTGGTCAGCACTCAGGGACTATTGTTAGTCCCCGAGCGAACCATTTGGCCTCATCATCATATCAACTTAACAACGGAAGAAAGAACTCAGATAAAAGACATCATATGAAATAAAATATAACTCTACTGCGTTACAATTTTCCAATGAAATAAGTTGGAATATGAAATGCTCATTGAATCCTCTATTTAAATGTCTATGAAGCATCTACTCCACAATCTAGATGGTGTCGTAATAGGCCATGGACACCCAAATCAAAGAAAGAAAAATTATACCAAATCAACTCATAAGATAAAAGAGCTCCTCCGAAAAAACAAAGAGGGCTCACCAACTCTGGAAGTGTACTAATTTGGACCTCAATGATGTGCGGGCTGAAGTCCTCTATCACCTGTATCTACATCATAAAATGATGCAGGCCCAAATTAACGTCAATACATGGAATATACTGGTATATAAAATAGCTCAAGAAAGTAAAGCTCAACTCACTCGACTTGGCTCAACAACTCATGCTCGACTCAGTACATGCAAGTTTAAAGTAAATCGTGCTTTTAAAATATATTCAGTAAAAATAGACGCAGTTTAAAATCTCATGCTCAATCAATTTGCTCAGGAATTTCTCTTAACCGACATCCACATCCTATCATCTTTAATTTGATGATGCAAAACAAAGGCGACGTCGTTGCTATGCTCATCCTAAAGTGCCACGGTAAAGGACAATCAACTCTCTCTTAGATCCATAATAAATGTCCACTTGCGGGACAAGAGTCGCCAGAATGAGCTGTACGACTATCCTACGCTGGAATCGTAATTCTATGGGTTAAAATAAATACTTACTCGCTCCCCGCTCGATGCTCGATACTCCTACCAAGACTAAAACATGTTCAACTCATCAATCAACTCAATCCTCAATGCTCAGTCAACCAAGTCAAATCTCAACCTCGTTAGGTTATTTGATCTAAACTCATCTCAGTTACTCATCAACTCAGTCAATCACGAAAGGCAATCAGCTCGACTCAGACTCATACAGTTATTTAGGCTTACTTAATTTGACCCATCATATAATGCAAGCAAGATAATCATATATAGTGATGCATGTGACTCAATGTAACATGCTTCTCATACTTAATCATGCTCAATTTACCTGACTCAAATGCTCAATTTACTCAATACAAATACTCCAATTACTCAACTCAAATACTCAATGACATGCATAGAATTTCATAAAATCATGCAATTTAGGGTTCATGCTACCAAGTATAGAACTTTACCTCAGGTTTATATAGAAACTATATAATGCAGCAAGTACCTCATAAATTATCAAGAGAGTTCATACTAAATGCAAAATCTTACTATTTGAAAGAAGAATTTCTCAAATCTCAACTTCTTCCCAATCTTGACTCAAGAAGAATGAAGGAGCGTGTGAAGAACATGATTTCACACTTTAGTAAGTCTTACATACCTGGAAAGAGAATAAACAATAGAACCTCAGTCAATCCTCGCACTTGAATTGGAAACTCTAGCTCATTCTCTATCCTCTAGTGCTCTCAAGAAATTTTAAGTGTGAAGAATGGTGAAGAATACACCGAGGATTTGTTTTAACGCTTTATTCAAGCCTAAAATGACCAATGATTTATTTAAATAGGAATCAAAACAGACAAAAATACCCCTCATTAAAATTATCGTCTGAGACTACGAGACCCCGTATACGAGTCGTAGACCATCCTACTGGTCGTAGATCACCCTCGTAAACTAGGTGTCTGAAAATCTAAGTTACTGGAAATTGGCACGAAACCGCTCTCTACAATTTGTAAAACATTGTATGGGTCATAAACTCTTCTCGTAAACTAAAGGTCCTGAAAATTGAGTTGCTGGAATTTGTTCAGAAACCTCCTCTACGAGTCGTAAAGTACTTTACGAGTCGTATACCATTTTGTATATAGGCCTCAGACTTAGAAATTTCACCAAGTCATCTAGGTTTTATGAGACCCATTCTATGAGTCGTAAACCTGTCTACGAGCCATAAATGGCTCTCGCTAACCTTCCTCTGCAACTTTTCTCAGTCATTTTCTCAGCAACCTCTGCATATCCACTCCAGATCAGGTGAAAAGAATTAGAGGGTGTTACAAAAATACATACTACTTATTGGATTGTAGTTGTTATTTTGTTAGGTTTAGTCATTATAATTGGTCGGAGTTCACAGACTATATCCCAATTTTATTTATTTAATATATTTTTAATGTCATTAACATAACTAATATTCTTTCTAGTCTCTCTTTCAATACTAAGTAAGATTTATAATTATTTTTCAAACTTTTCTATTAAGCATTCTAGCAGCGAAAAAGGGCATATTTCTCTTTTTACTTTCAAAATTAAAGGGGTATTTGTATAAATGTTTTTAGTGACTTAAAAGCTAAGAGGGTGTTTGGATGAGCTTAAAAGTTGGTCAAATCAGCTTTTTAGCTTTTGAAAGTGTTTGGCAAATTCTAAAATGACTTAAAATAAGTTTAAAATAGCTTAAAAAAAGTTAAAAGTTAAAAGTTGGTCTCTCTCTACTTTTTTCTTTTAGGCTTAAGAGCCTGTTTGTCTTAGCTTAAAAGTTGGTCAAACCTATTTTTAAGCTCTTTTTAGCTTATAAAAGTGTTTAGCAATTTTCAAAACAACTTTTAAAAGTTAAAATTTGCTTAAAATAAGTTAAAAGTTAAAAGCAGCACCCCCCAACTTTTATTTTTTAGCTTAAAAGTTGTTATAGTTTAATCAAAACAATTACTTTTTTACCGTAAATATTTTTTCATATTCCAAAAAATTATTCTTAACTAAAGTAACCCTAACTACTCTCTCTCTCTTCTCATTATTTCAATTCAAACCACAACTGAACACTCTTCTCGCCACGCTTTCTCTTGACAAAGCTTGGGTTCTCTTCTTCACTACCATTAATGTAAGTTTTACTATTTTTTTTATTTTTTCATTAGTTTTACTGTAAAACTTTTACTAATCCAACTTTTCTTCTTATTTAAACAATTGGGTACTGAAAAATTTCATTGTTTACTTGTGTATATAAAATTTACTTAAATAATAAGTTTATATTGATATTGAATTAAAATATAAATTTATTTTATTTTAT
>JAABOM020000002.1:8987123-9002030 GCA_011800125.2 Solanum clarkiae
ATTTATTTAATTTTTATATGAATATTGTATTTATTTAATGACAAGTACTATTTATATATAATATTTAAATTGACGTGACACATACGTGCAAAACACGTAGACTAAAACTAGTGTTTTTTTAAAATAAATATGCAACGCAATTATTTTTAATATAACAAATCAAACAATGCATACAATATATATCTCGTTATATCCAAATTTGATCAGTGAATCGAACGGGGATTCAAGATTTTCATTTTCTGAAGTAAAAACGAGGGTAGAGAATATGAGATAGGGCATACGAATTCTTTCATAATTAATGCAAATATAATAATATAAGTATTATTAATATAATAATTAACTTATACACTTACCTAACGATATCTAAGAGTTTAAGGGGATTAAGTTATTAAATAAACTACATGAAACTATTCAATACATAAGAGAATTTGCAACCCTTCTCTGTTTAAAAATGAAAGTACAATTACTATGAGAAAGTGACCCAACAATCATCCATCCACCAGCATGTATAGCACGGCATTTTAAATGCAATCATTAACCGTAGAGGTGCTTTGGTTGGAAACAATTTATTCCATGATTAATTATTTTGAAATAAGTTATTCCTCTATTATATGGGATAACTCATTCCATCATTATGGTATAAATGATTGATAAGTTATTCCAAACTTGACAATCAAACAAGATATCAAAATTTTATCCCTTCACTATGTTTTGTCCCATGACTATTTACTTTTATCCCTCACGCCAAACGACCCCTAAAGGCAGTCCAAGGACGAGATATCTAGGGAATGACTCGCTTTTACTCCCCTTTCAAAATAAGTGTTGTTTCTGCTTCTCATTTTATTTTGAAAATAAATGATACTTTTCCATTCATTTTTATTTGTTCATTATTGTAAAATAAATTTTTATTTTTCTTTATTTTATGTAACATAATTATTTTTTATGTTTCAAAAATAATTATTTTTTTTCTTTATTTTATCCTTCATTTTCAAATTATCTTTTAAAACTTAAATAAGTATTGAGCATCAATTAGTAATGATAATGTGGTTAAATAATCATATCAATCTTCTTTTTTTAATGGGTGTGTAAGTTAAAATATGACAAGTAAACGTGAACAGTAAAAGTATTGCACATAATTAAGAAGACATTAATAATCTTCTTCTAGATTTATCCTTAATTAAAGAAGGAAGTTTTGCGCAACAAAAAAAACTACTAAAGGCTTGTTTGGAAAGTCACCTTGTTAATTGAATTTGACGTAATAACATTGTCTGACATGTTTGGTTGGGCAGGTAATTACTAGGTCAGTAAGAAATTTGATGTAATTGAAAGGGTGTAATTACACTCTCCAATTCATAGGGAGAGGCTGTTAATTACAAGTAATTGCATGGTGTAATTACATATTAATTACTTTTTAATTTCTTTCTTCTATTTTTATTTTTATTTTTCATTTCTATTATTTTAAATTCTTTTTGTTGTTTTATTATTTAATTTTAAAAAAATATATTTCATTTTATAATATTTATTTTTTATTTCATTCTCATTGTCAACACGTTAATCCATGCAATCTTTTACTCTATGTTTAAAGTTGAATGCATTTTTGAATAAACTTAGGTTTTCTTTAAATCATATATTTAGATACGTTATAGTGGAAGAGAGGGAGCAGTTAGGATGAGCAAATTGGCATTTGAAATGCCTCACTACAAGTAACTTCATTATGCCAGCTCCCACTACATCAACCACAAAAACTAGCGCAAGGAAAACTGTGCTGCATCATCTATAATTGTGTTTATGCTTATGCGCTCTCAAAATTCCTCTGCAGTTAAAAATATACAAACCAAAAGGGGTGACACTCTGCAATCAGGTACATAAGCAATGTATCAGCTCTCACACCAGACAACATTCATTTTCCCTAGTCTAAACCAATTTCACTAGTTAATATTCATCTTAATCTTAATCGATCCATTACTTAGTAAAAAGGTGCACTCTTATTGAGTTCTGAGATATTGATCCAACAGTAGCTTTGCCATGCTAATATCAAACACAACTAGATAGACAGCGTCCACAAAATCCTTCATCATAGTGTAACTTGGAGTTTATGGGATCATTTTCTTCTGAAATAATCACGCACCAGACCTCCACTAGTCCAGCAAATTTTGAAAAGAAACCAGTAGATAATATTACACGCTGACACCAAAAATCAAAAGATCTAAGTTTGATGTATATAGCTCAAATTCTCTTACATCAAAGAGGCACATCTGTCTCTTTGCCCAATTAAAATCCAACATGTTTCAGACCAATACAACCTCTAATGCTAAATTCTCTAGCCCTACATATACAAAGCAACAGATAACTCCATCTCTCCAAGGGGCATGTCAATGCAAAGGGCTTCCACATCAACACATCCTACTGCAGGTGCTTTTGTCAACTCAATCTGTACCATAAATAAGATGGTGGATAACCAAATGCACCACATCTCCAAACACAGCTCTTTCAGAAAAGAAAGTAATACAACCCTTCTCCATGCCTCAATAAATGGGGGGCAAGGGTGTATATAGGATACAAGGAAAGCATGACTGCCAAATAAAGCACAAATGGTTGGTAACAAGAAGTGAAATACCTTAGTAGTAAGATCCAGAACCACCACTTCCCATATAACCACTGCCACCCATACCACGACTAGAATAAACCGAGGAGCCAACCTGAATATTCATCAGAGAAGAACAGGAACGAAACAATTATCATCAGATAAAACACTAAATCTTCCAATAGATATCAACAAGGTAGAAGCATACATCACCGCCACGAGACATGTAATCGCCAACATAGCTGGACGAATACATTCCACCTACATCACTTCCCCCATAGGAGCCTACAAACCAAAACAAATATTAAGACAGATTTCTCAGAACATACATATATATAACAACAATTGTTAAGAAAAAATAACAAGATTTTGCAATGAACAGAACATACCTCCACCATAGCCCATACCCTGACGACTGTTGTACATCCCATGAGAATCTTGCCTAGAAATGGAGCTCCTGTTGCTGCCATACCCAAGATTTGATCTCCCAAGTCTGCTAATATGTACATCAGGCAAGTCAATCAATATAGAACCAAAGATCACAAAAAAAGGAAGAAAAATGACGAGCAATAATTGCAAGGCACCTGTCACCGTATGCATCTCCATACTGGGAGCCACTTCCACTACCTAGTTCATAATCTAAACGAGCACGCGAATGCCGCACTCCTGCCTCAGTGTAGCGCGGATGAACATCATCCTGGCATGTACAGGAGACACGTAATTAGTTCACATCTTCTTGGCCAACAACATACCCAATGAAATCCCACAAGTGGGTCATATATTCATAGGAAGATCAAGGAAATATCTAAGCATTATATATGGTGAAGATAACTCACCACTGCAGTGTATGGACGTTTTGAACCAGACACAGAATCATATTCACGGCTATGTCCCTCACGGTAAGATGGAGGGGGTCTTTCAAACCGTTGCCCATATCCATCATCAACATAAGCTCTCCTTGCTGCAGAAGTACCTCTAGGTAATTCAAGGTAACCAGAGCCACGAGAAGAATATTCATCCCTATAGGATGCACGTCTGTCAGAATGAACCCTTGATGGATACTCAGCTACTGCCCTGCTTCTAGGAGGAGAGATTTCCTCGCGCCGTCCATACTCCCTCTTCAAGCTACTCTTTGGATACGAGGGAACTGCAATTGGTCATTAGTCATCTGGTCATTTATAAAATAAAGTAATTTTGAACCAGTAGATTTTAACAAAAGACGGAAATCACACCATACCAGGTGGTCTCCGGTCATATGACCTCCTAGGTGGTGAAGCCATGGATCTGCCCCTAGGAGGCAAAGCCATCACTGCATGTCTATCTCTCAATGCCACAGGTCGTTTGAAACCACGACCAACTAGAGGAGGCACATGTGTACTAACTCTAGTCCCTCGAATAGAGCGACTATATGGCATTGTACGACCCCAAGGGGCATGGGAACCACGCATAGGCATACGCCAAGGTCGGAACTCTCCTCGTCCACCATATTTCCCTCTACCCATATGAGGGGGTCTTGATAATCTGACCCTTACTTTTACCTGAAATATACAACAATAAGAAACCATTCACAAAGATTCACATATATTCAGAGACACTTAAAAGACAGTAAAAGGACCTTGTTATCTCCTACACCCAATTCCTCATTATTAATGCTTTTAGCACATGTAACTGCAGCCTCATGAGTGTCAAAGGTGACAAATCCAAAGTCCCTTCTCTTAGCTGAAGGCCTATTTCTGGCAAGCTCAACTTTTCTAATCTTTCCATATTCTTTAAGAAGCTCCCGTACATGGTCCTCGTTCCAGGATACAGCAAGACCATCAATAAACACTGTTTTAACCTGAACTCAAGAAATATTCCCCCACAGTTAAATCTTGATTTATCTCAAAAGAAAAAAAGAAACAAGAACAACATAGCCAGGGTAATCCCACAGCCACAATTGGGGACCCGGGAGGTTGTGAAGGCAGAGAGGATGTTGCCAAAAGACCCTCCGCTCAAGTAAAAACATCCTAAGCAATTATAAAAAAGAAAAGGCCATGATAAAAATGATATAAAAACGAATAGTACCAAGAGCAAATATACAAACTGAAGCAAGGAAAACAACAGGTGATAAAAAGATCACAGAATAAGATAATAGAAAGTAATATTACGAGAAAAAACTAAAATGATCCACTACCTAAACTTCCTATCAAGGATTATATCCTCGGTAAACTGCAGGTCTGTCATGTCATGGCTAATCAGCTCTCCCCAATATTTCTCTGACCTACCTATAACTCTCCTCACACCCACCCCACCATAGCCAACCTCTCACACCTCATCCGCAGTCAAATAACCGATGGCTTCCTGACAATTGACTCAAAAGACTCCAAAAGCAAGCAACAAAGTCATCAGAAAAGAACTAATACAGAGAGAAAATAACCAAACTACCCAGATGAAAAATCAATCGAAGGGGAGAGACGAAATTTGAACAGCTAGCACCTATCCATAAATTTAACTGATTGAGAAAGGAAAATCTAAAATACACACACTGTCCTTACTTATTCTTCTGTTCTTCACAGTAGAAGAGGCTAAAAAGAGCCGGGGATAAAGAGTAAACAATTAAAAGACAATGTAAGCAGGGAGACTATGTAAGCAGAGATAAAAAAACAAACCATCCAATTATATTCAAGAACATAATTTTACTCTGAAGACAACTGTGAAATATTTGGTTACCTCCAAATAAGCTAAGGAGCATCAAGCACCACAACAAATGCCTCCATTTGGCAATATACTATAACTCTACGTATCCAGAACCATTGTCCCTGTTTTTTAAAACATAGATATAGGTTCAGAGAGTTTACCTGTGACATCATTTCATCCCCAGGATCAATGAATGAATCCTCAAAAGAAACCTTTGCCGGCCTATCAACTCCAAATACAACATCTCTCTTGTGTAACCGCTTAAAAGCATCCATGGCCTCTGAACGTGAAGCGAACTCCAAGAAAGCAAAACCTCGATTCATTCCCTCATTATTAGTGTCTTCAACCAACGTTAAATCCTCAACATTGTCAACACCATAATGCTTCAGCTTGTCTTTTAACTGGAGAGAAAGTAAACATCAATGACTAGTTAATCAGCTCTTCAAAAGAGAGAATCATGTTTGTTGACGATATGGATCTGTCTAGCCTACTTACAGCTTCTTTGGTCCAGGTCTTGCATATATTACCCAAAAACAGAGTATCATTGTCTTGACTTGGAGAAACACCACACTTTTTGCCATTGACCTGGAAATTCCATTGTCAGGAAAATACCTTCTGCGAGGAATTAAAATCAGTCACATGAAAACCACAGAACAAAGAAAATACCACTGGATTTTTCAGCTCAGTACAAGCTCTTTTTGCTTGTTCAACAGTTGCAAATCGCAGGAATGCAAATCCTTTGTTCTTCTTTGTCTGAGAATTCATCAGAAGCCTCACTTCAGTAATCTCACCAACTTTACTGAAGACCTTCCTCAGATCCTCCTCGGTAGCATCCTTGTCCAGACCACCAACAAATATTTCAAATTCCTTCCGCTTACGCCTTTCTTCAACAACTTCATGATGTTCTTCCTCCTCTGCTGCATCAACCATCTCAGCATGCTCATCTTCTTCATCACCCTCATTTTCCTCATGAACATCTTCAACATCCTCTTCCACCATATCACCCTCTTCCTCTCCACCAACATCTGCCTCTTCAGGTTCTTCCTCTATTTCATTTCCCTCTTCCCGAACACCATCATGTTCAATCCCATTCTCATCATAATAAACTGCGCCATACTCCTCAGGTTCATATTCAGGGTCATTATCCTCCAAATCTAATCGCTCACCCTTTTCATAGTGATCGACTGACTCTTTCAAATTGTGCTTCTCTGCCATGAGAAAAAAATTAACCTCCAAGTCCAGTGAATGGAGAAAATAAATGCTCTTATCCAAGTATGGCATAATTTCTTGCAAGTTGTAAAAGCTGTCAAAAATGTCCAACTCTATAGAGACTTAACTGATCATCAGGAGAAAGATTAAAGCTAAAAGATTTGGCAGAACAGAATATTTGCCAGCAACTGTAATTTTTCCTTCTTCCTTCACCCCTTATTGAAGAATAAGGGACCCTTCATCCATCCCAGTTAAGCCTCACCTTTTTCATTATTTCAGTGCTTTCCCCACAAAGGTGGTCTTGGGACCAACTTGTGAGCTACTAGATGCAACGCATACACTTCAACCATCATCTTAGAGATGCCTCACTTTTTATATTTTCCTTCTAATTGAAGCTTGAAACCGCATACACACATATTTTCATTAACTCAAAGTTGCCATATGATTTAAGTGATGCTCACAGCTCGCCCTTACCAACCAAGATATAATTACACTATCCTATCATAACCACGTTCTCTTGGGATAATATTTTTTAAGGGATAATTTCAGAGACCTCCCTTGAGGTTTTGGCTTATAACACATCCCTTCCTTGTGGTATCAAATATTATATATCTCCCTCTTTTGTTTGCAAATAAGTGTAACAAAAGTATTCTATTTTCTGAATAGACAAAGTTACCCTTTCTTTGTCCAACTTTAATGTCCTCTTTTATAATAACTTTTGTATTCAATCTTTTTTTTCCTTCAAAATTACTTGATTATGGAAGCTTGGTCATCTTTAATTTTATAATTGATAAACAAATATCTAATAGAAGCAGTAAATGATCAGCTAGAGTAAAGATATTGAAGTCAAACTCATGATATTGCAGTGTGACTTCACAATATCGCAAGAGCATATTGTTTTGCTTTTAAGATGATAATAAAATAGGAAATAATAAGACAACTATTACTTACTATTTATAACATTATCAAAAATTTTTGTTTTCTTGTTTCTTTCCAGTGATAGGTTTCGAGAAACATAAAATAAAAATATAGTGTTTTTTATCTATAGAATACTCAATAATGGCTTGAATTGATTTAAATTGACCTTAAAATTTTAAAAGGTACTTATTTTTTCCACAGAAAGGATGTATACATATGTGTGTGTGTGTGTGTGTGTGTGTGAAAAATGTAACAGAACACCACGCGGTAACATTGTACCAATAGTTAACGTGGAACGGGTAAATTTGTCCATCTCAGAATATAAAATAGTTTTTTACACCTATTATCAAAGAAGGGAGATACATGTAATGCTTGGTACCACATGGGAGTAGGGGCAGACTCACATACGGCCTTCCCGGTGCTCAAGCACCCATTAACCTTGTATCGAACTATATATATTTATATAGAGATTAAGAAGAATAGTATAAAATTGAACACCGTGCACCCACAATATAAATGGCTTGATTAGTGCTGTGGCTGATTGTGTATGCTTAAGGTCACTGGATAGCTTCTGTGTCTTTGTTTGATTCCTAGTCATCAAAATTTTTTTAAATTTTAAAAACCAGCTCCTCTCCTTATTTATTACTGTATTCACTATGACTTTCTTTTATATTTTCCTCCCTTGCTCCCTATGTTGACTGTTTTCTTTCCCTCTTTCACTCACTGTCGTTTTGCTACTTTTCCTAAAATAGAGTTTATACAAAAAAAAAATTTCTTTTTTCCTTTATTTGATTGTAGTTTTTCTTATAGATTGCTTATGCTATCATGTTCAAAATATGATTCATCTTTTTTATGACAAGTGTTAAATTTGTGCACTTACATTTTTCAGTGGTAGCTAAGCAGGGTCAAAGCTAGGTAGGCAAGAAATTACACTATATATAAATGGTTATATATGTGTGCTGTGATGTTTTGTGTGCATGTGTGATTTTCATCTCTGCCACTGTAGCTAAGAGAGCACCCACGACCTTAGAATCCTAGAAACACCACTGCATGGGAGAATAAACCCAAATCTCAAGAGATGTCTCTGAAATTCTATTTCTATGTAGACCCATAAGTATTTTTTGACACTGCTTTAATTAAGCTAAAGAGCTCAGATTATTTACATAGCAATTGTCAGCAGTTATACACGCATAAACACAGGTAAATAAGCAGAACAGGTATTAATTCAAGAAATTGTATCTACAACTACAAGATTATTTTTTTTCTTGTCAGTATTATTAAATTTGACATACAAAGCAGCAAACAAAACCGGCTAAACAAGCAAAAACTGTTCTAGTTCAAGAAAATTCTTTGCAAAAACAATACTTACTCTTTTCTGAAGCCGCGGCGTTCTCCGCAGCTTTCGCATTCAAGGCAGTTTCATCCCGTTCCTCAGGCTCCGGTTGCACGGTTTTCTCGGCAGGCTTTTCTTCAGCGACCTCCTCCACCTTCAATTCTTGATTGAGCTCCACCGCCTTATCCTTGTTCTCCTCTTTGTCCTCTACCTTCATAGATTCCTCTAAATTTACAGGCTTTGCTTCAGACTTTGGTGTCGCACGAGGTGTACGGCCACCTCTTTTGGATCCAGATCCTGTAGATGTCTTTCTCGCCGCTTTTGGAGGCATGGTTTCAAGAATTTGATCAGAAAAGATCTGAAAAGTTAACCTATTTTCTTCTGCTTGAAAACCCTAGTTTTGCTTAGTTGGGAGGCTTCGAGCGTGTTTAATGGTTTGGTAGGGGAAAAAAACATCTGCGTGTATATTGAAACTACACGACCAACCCCAATATATATATATATTTATATATATATTATTTTATTTTTTTGAGAAAATTAAGTTTGGGCGTTTTAAAGCAAAATATTTACCTTCATGCACCTTTTTACATTTTATACTTTTATGCTATTTTTTTTATAATACTATTAAAATTCATCCTCTAATATTAAAATTTGCGCACAAATAACATGCTGACATCAATATTCATCTTGTATGATATATCAATAGGATATACGTATACTAACAGAGTATCACAAAGAATTAAGTTCAGTTTTATATGATGTCGATATGGTATCAATATACCAATAGAGTATCACAAAGAATATATTTTTTACTAATTTAGAATTTAATAAATAAGTTTGTAACTTTAATAATTTTTTTATTTTTTTCTTATTTATTTTTTTTTAAATAATCCTATATGATGCCAATTGGGTATCAATATACTGATACGCCCAAATTTACACTCCAAAAGGAGTAGTAAAGCGCCATTGATCAAATATAGAACTCAACAAGAGTTACGGTCGATCCCATAGGGAATGCGTGAAAATAAATCTATTAGCACCCTTTTTTAGATGTAATAGCTATACATAAAGTAAAGGGGGGTTTTGGTTTTTCCAGACTAAATTATTCAAGCAAAGTAATGAAAGAGTACAAAGACTATTGGATTTCAAACAATTAATGCGAAGCTAGGATTGTGTTCCCCATGACGTCAATTATGATAGTCGAGTTTACGTGGTAGACCTGTTCATGATTACGTATACAAGATCTAACAAGTTATGTAACACCTAGTTCACCTTTCGGTCCTTCTTAGATGCATTTCATTCATCACTTTTCGGTCTCAAAACGTATAATTTTTAACCCTTGTTATAAACCCCAGAATACTCCACCTTCCGGTCTCAAGTATTTAAACTAGGTTAAAAACCCTGAATTTCTATTGTAGAACTCTTTTCCTAATCACCACATCCCTTTCGGGCATGTAACGAATACAGGCTTACCCTGATGCGTCGACTCATAAGGAAGAAGTTAAAGTGAAGAATACTACGATATATACGATAATCAATCCCGAAATTCACCCTAAATTCATTTGTCTTATTGATTTGTCATAGTTTCCATAACCCTAGTTGTGGGTTTAGCCTAGCATATTCAAGAAAGATCGCCCACAACAATATGAAGAATTCATAATAAAGAACTTACTATTGAATAAGTAATGAATCCATGGATTACAATCTCAAGTAAGATAATTGAAATCCACGAGTTCAATGAAATTGAAAGCAAAATAGTGTTCTTCTCATGTTCTCTGTCTCCAACAGTCCAACACTATGTAAAAATGAAATAAAAATGATATGCATATACAAGGAAAACCTAATCCAACTTAAAATAGGAAAAATAATGCCGGCATGGATACAAGCCACTACACGGCCCGTGAGACACTAGACGGACCGTGAACAAGTCCATGTGGCAACACTTGTCTGCAAAATTTCATCCTATATTCACGCACAACGACACAGGTCATCTGAGGGTTAACGGCCCGTGAACTGGTCCGTTACCCTTTCCTTTGTTATTTTCGCTGCTAGAACTTTACTTGTCAGCGTCACGGCCCGTGGTTGGTCACACGGCCCGTCGTTGGCCCGGTCTCACTCCACTTGTATGAATTTTGTAATTTTCAATGGTGACTCCTCAGCTTCACGTCACTTTGACGCCACACTACACGATTTATGTCAATGTCCACGGCTCGTGAGAGCAACCGTGGGACATGCCTTCGTCAGTTTTTCTCCAACTCCTTGGCTATGCCTTCCGCCCATGTTCATCACTCCAAGTGTAAGGCCATAGTGGGCCTCATGGCCTGTGAAGGCACTTGTGGTCCTTCAGTTTGTTTAATTCTTGCTTCCTTCACTTGGGCCTCATCCATGTGGCCTTTCACGGTCCATGTGATGCTACCCCGAGCCATGGAGGCCTCCTAATACCAACACTTGAGCTCATTTTCATTCATTTTCTTGTATTTCACCCATTTCTCCATGTCTTAACCATTTTTCTTGAAAAATAACAAAAACACACATCAAAACAACAAATTTGCTTGAGAATGCGCAAAAATCCTTCGTTTAAAGGATTACAAGAGTCATACTTCTACGACTCATCAACACCCTCAAAGTAGAATGATTGCTTGTCCTCAAGCAATAACGACTCAAACAAACAAACCATAAATACAAGTGCTTACTCAGAACTATGGATAACCCCACAATTTCAACACATATGCCCCGATAACATGCTTAAGAATGTGCTCACATACCAAGTGGACCCACAAAGATTAAGGTAAACATCATACATGCATGATCAATCAACATAAGTTCGGGAATAAAGATAACCCAGTCGATTTTAGCAGCCAATTAGTGCAAAGATAGTACCCTCACTGCAAAGAAGTATCACTCACGATATAAGAATGTAAAACAGAGACTGGAATGTAGACACTCACTCTCACAAGTGACTTTCATTGGACACATAAGTCTCGACTATATGTTTGCCCTTTTTTCGCCACCTTAACTCTCGAATGACCTTTCTAGGATTACATTAGAACTTTTGCGACTTGTAGCGTAGGCTCGAGCTTGGATGAGGTATATTTAGGACTAAAGTGACTAATAGGCCTCTCCAAGACACTTACTTTGACTTAGCCATTTGCATTTCAGTCTCCAAACTCTTATTTCCTCTATTTTTCCAACTTTCTTTAGTGTGGGAAGTGATTTCTGTGCTCATTCACTCATTTTCTTTCTTTTCTTTTTCGCTCTTTAGTTTTGCTCATAGTTACACCTCACTTTCTTTTCTCCTATTATCGTTTGATTCTTTTCCACACTCATTTTTCTGTTTTTCCTACAATAGTCATCCTCAACTTAAGCTTTTGACTTGAATTAAGGTTCACAATATCTTTCTAAAGGACCAGGGACAGTATAAGTCATTCTCAACTTAGGCTTTTGGCCTAGGCAAAGGTTCACAATGTCCTCGGAGAGACCAGGGCCAAAGTAAAGATCAACAGATAGATAGGGAAGGTGAATTAGGTGATTACAAAGAAAAGGTCTATTTAGGATCAACTTTTGGTTCAAAAGGGACCATTTTATTTGGTTGGTCAAATTTAGGCTAAGTGACTAGTCAACAAAAAGGGTCTAAGATCATATCCTAATCCGGCCATTCAATTGTTTTGGTAGGACTAACCAGGCATGTTCTATCTTACAAGTCCGTCGACTGAATGATGCAAATAAGCTCTCACACACATGACATATCTTCTACACTAGTTAGTACTAACCAACATAGTCATACTTCATTCATCAATATGCCAACCATACACACACCATGCTTACCAAAAATCATACAAGTTAGTCAGGATAGGATGCATACACATATAACCATTTTGCAACATTGTCAACTAGGGGCATTTTTCACAAATCAACATATTATTTTTCGCAAATCAACACATGGGTTACCCTAGACTTTTCTAAACATTTGTATCTATACAAACATCACAACCTAATACATGTCAGTTATACTAGATACTATTTTTGAGAGAAAAGAAACATGGCAAGAAAAACTCTCAAGTGGCAGGATGCTCCACCCCCTCCAAAAAGATAATGTAGTGTCCCCACTACACCATAGCAAGAAATAAAGTACGAAAAGGGAGTAGACCATACCTACGATGCCCTAAGCGTTAGTCTTACCATCAGGATCAGACCCGCCCGTGGGATCTCTGTTATCATAGGACGCACCCGGTCCAAAGGTGCTCCCGGAGGCTTCTACCTTTTGTTGCCTCTAGTGCCAGCCACTCCCTTTCCTCTTGTTTGGCCGCTGCTTGGCGCTGGGCTCTCATGGAACATCTGCCTCTCTTCCTCTTTCTGCGGATCAGGTGGAGGACCACTTCTGTGGCTACGTCTCTTGCACTTGTCCTTCCTCTTGGGCTCCTTTGTGGGTGACACAGGTGCAATAGATGGGGTGGGTGGAAAGCCCCATGTCTCATCTAGAATAGGTGCCACGAGAGCATTGAAAAGGTTCATCCAAGATTCCAAATTTGGGCCTTCATGTCATGCATTGCTTGCACAATATTCTTCATCTCTTCCCCAGACATACTCTCGAACATATCATGGAAATATCCCTCCAAATTGTTGACATGATTTTGCAAGTTGCTGATTTGGCCCAACAACTTAGCCCGAAGTTGTTCCACAGCTTATTGTACATGAGAATGGACCACATACGACATCCTTTCGACGATTTGATCAGCAATGGCCCGTGTCTGCCACTAGTCTGCCACCACCGTAACAAGGAACTCATAAGGAACATACACATATCCTTGTAGCACTGGAGGTATTGCACCACTGCCCTCGGGCTGCTCAGGAGCCTCGTTTGACTGTGGGGCGGTAGTGGAACCCTCAAATGACAAGAGTTGTTGCAGGGCCGCTTGGGGAAAATTTGCAGGACCCTCAGCAGGCGTGTTCTAACCCGCAATAGAGGATTTTGGACGTTTTTAATTAGTGAAATGTTTACCACACTGGGCCATCTTTTTGTCCAGAAAATGTGTAGTAGGGACACCGGCCCATTTGGAAAGTGTACGAATCAGGCATGGGAAGGGCATGTCAGCTCTATCAAATAAAGCTCGATCCCGCATCAGTAGCTATAATCCATCCATATTTATTCCGAACTTGGCCATCAACATGCTACTATAGAGGCATGTGAAGGTTGAAGCATGTTGTCATTGCCTGTGAGCCTCAACCTGGTCCGCACCACTAGCCACCAAAACTTTGCAATAAAATTCAAAGAGGCCTTGGTGATAGGGACCCTGGGTTTGTACACCAAGGCACATCAACCCCCTGTATGGTTATTCGCGCTGCAATCTATTTCAAAAGTGCAGCCCGAGATGTCGTATCAGACATTCGCCCCTCATCCATGATCTTCAAGTGTTTGTCCATGAATAGTCCATTTGGAGGATCCCGGTAATCTAGACCAAATAGGAACCTATGGATGGTGGTTTCCAAACTGATAACATGTGCCAGCAGGGACAACCTGCAGGCGATTTGCTTCTTCAACCTTTTAGAATGGTTACCTTGTATGGAGTTCAGTAGACTGGCAGCATAGTTAGAGTAAAACTTTTCAATGATGGCGGGCCCATAATAACCAGGTAATTCTGCCACCCAACCAAACTGATATAATTCAAACACGTCTCTAATATCCGGGATCCGATCGAGTTGATCTGTGAGGACCCAAACCTCCGGGATGACTACTTGTCATTGGGACCACCCGGAACCTTTGGTCAGCCCCTGTTTGAAAATCTCTTTGGCACCTGGAACTATCCAATGGCCCTGCAGAAATATAATAAGCCACCTGGAGGTTTCAGGGTTTGTCGTCCGGGAGATTGCAAAATGTATACTTCATCATCACTATCCGGAGTTCGATCTCTTCGGCCTGCTCCTCAGTGTCATGCCCGTCAGCCTCCGGGGTTTGCACCTGCTCTTCCTGCTCTGGGGTATCCTCCTCCTGCTATGGGGCCTCCTCCTCCTCCCCAACTCCTGTATAAGAAGCCCCCTCCCTAGACTGGGGGGCCATGTGTCACGCCCCAAAGTCCCGTAGGGCGGACCGGCACCCGTTGGCGATAAGGCCTGGGAGAACCAACCTGTAACTATGCGCTTACTGTACGTTTCTACCTTTAGAATGCCTTAAAGTAGGTAAACAATGATA
>JAABOM020000002.1:9002130-9028216 GCA_011800125.2 Solanum clarkiae
GAAGCTATTGCGGAGGCCTTTAATGGAGTAAAAAAGCAATATGAGAAAGTGTTTGAAATTATTGATGCAAGGTGGACCGACCAATTCCATCGGCCTTTGCATGCTGCGGGCTTTGTTTTGAACTCGGGAGTGTTTTATTAAGATCATAAAAATGGCACCATACATCAAAATGTGTGGCCAGGTTATCATGCATGTGTTGAGAAGATGAACCCCGATATAGCAACACAAGATTTACTAGTTGCAGAGCTTCCTAGGTACAAAAATGCTGAGGGACTATTTGGTTGTGGTCAGGCTCAAAGAGCCAAAAACACAAGGTCACCCGGTGAGTGAGTTGATTTAGTTCTTTATAATATAGCTTTACTTAAGTTATTTCACTTATTTATACTAATTATTAAGTATTACCCTTTAAATTTATTTTTTTTATAGTTGAATGGTGGTCACTATTTGGTAGTCAAACTCCAAACTCGCAAAAGTTTACCATGAAAGTGTTAAGTCTAACTTGTAGCTCATCCGGATGTGAGCGAAACTGGAGTGTGTTTGAACACATAAGAAGAAGAATATTTTATATCCTAATATCCATATTATATTATTATACTAATTAGTTAAAGTATTCTACTACTTACGTGCAGATTCATTCTAAGAAGAGAAATAGGTTTGCACTATCGCGTCTCAATGATCTAGTGTACATTAAGTACAATAGAACATTGAAACGTCGTTATGATGCACGTGACACCACAGATGCAATTGCCTTGGATTATATTGATGAGTCAAATGAATGGTTGATTGGAGACCCTGATAATCAAGAAGATGAACTAGTATGCGAGGAAGGTAATGTTACTTGGGGTACAGTTGCTACGACTATTGGAGCTGACGAGAGCAACCATGGTCTTAGTGGAGCTTCTTCAAGAATAAGAGCACTTGACAAGGGCAAGGGAGTAGCTTCAAGTTCAAGTAGAACACAGCAACTAATTGATGAAGAATCTGAGGAAGAAGATGAGAAAATCATTTCTATTTTGATTCTATAAAAATTCCAGTTAATGTTGAACTTGAAGATCTTGATAATCTTGAAGAAGAATAGACTTCTAGTATTGTTTGTCAAACTAGACTTTTATTTGCCTTGATATCTATTATTAGTTTTTGGTTTGCCTTTTTGGATTGAAATAGATCTTGCTATCTACTATTAGTTTTTGCCTTTTTGGATTGAAATATTTGCTAATATATATTATTGCTATTGAGATTCTAGATATTTATATATGCAATTAAATATTTTAAGATTTTAGTATAAATTGACGCCTTTTTCAAAAAGGCGAGCGGCGAGGCAGAGGCTTGTCGCCTTTCCTTGTCCAAAACACTGCTCTTTTCATAAAGTCGTCCCGGGTGATTGTAGCCTATTTGGCTAGTAGCCAAGTGAAACATGCTAGCTTGAATGGTACCTTGACTTTCCAGATCATCTTCCAGGGTCAGCCACCACACTCTGAGACTGATCTCTTGTATACTGAATCAACGGAAAATCTGCCTTGCTTGTCTGGTAGCCAAACTAGATTGTCCTCATTGGACTTTAAATCATTGTATTGCTCCAGAGTATTAAGTAGTTCAGCCACTCCGTTAATTTCTCAGTTGTTCAAGTATGTTTTAAACCTGAGATCCCACCCCCTGATTGTCTCTGATTTCTCTAATTGAGGATAACTTTTGAAGACTCAAGTTGAACATATCAGGAAACTTGTTCTTCAAAGTAGTCTGTCCCACCACACATCTCCCAAAAACAATGTTGTTCCCCATTTCTCACCTTGATTTTACAGATGTTGGCAAAACTGATCCACTTTCTAATAGACCTCCATACTACAGTCCCATAAAGTTATGTGGTAGGTAGTCCATCTGTTCTCCATTCCAAACCTGGCCTTGATTGTCTCCTTCCACTGTGCTTGTTCTTGTGATGCAAATCTCCATAGCCATTTCATCAGAAGGCTCTGATTCTGCAACTTTATATTCCTTATCCCCAGACCCTCTTCTTTTTTGCTTTGAATGACTTAATCCCTTTTTCCAAGATGAAATTTGTGATCATCAGGATCACAGTCCCTTACCACAAAAAAATTCTCTTGATGGCATCCATTCTGTCTATCACATTTGCAGACATTGGTAAAATTGACATCATGTATGTAGGCATGGCATCCAACATGCTGTTGATGAGTGTAACTCTTCCACCAGAGACAAATATTTTTGCTTTCCAATGCGCTATCTTCTTCTCAAATTTCTCTAGAACATTGTTCCTTTTACCTTTTGACTTGCTCTTGTCCTAGAGGCATACCAACATACACTGGAAAGTTATCCCGTCCCCCTCCCAAGATTTTTGCTAACACATTTATGTTGGGAACCTCATTAACTGGGTAAACGATGTTTTTCTCTATATTTAATGTGTAAGCCTGAGTTGGCTTCAAATAATAGCAAAATAACTCTTAAATACGTTAGGTGGGAGCTCTCTGCATCACAATGAATCAAGGTGTCATCAGCGTGTTGTAAATGTGATATGCCCAGGCCCTATCTATCATTCATGTTGACATTAAAATCTCTTATCCATCCTTTTATTTGAGTTGTCCTGAGCATGACGTTTAGACTTTTCATTACCAGAATAAAGAGAAAAGATCAGGGGTCCCCTTGTCTCAATCCTTTCTGGGATGGGAAGATTCCAGAAGGAAATCCATTTATCAGAATGGAGAACTTCACAGTTGTGATGCAGTATCTCATCCACTTTATCCGTTTTTCACCCCTTTCTCCAGAGTCTTCCAGAGGAAGCCCTAGTAAAGCTGGTCTTAGGCTTTTTCAATATCTAGCTTGCATAGAATTCCTGGGACCTTGCTGATCTTTCTGACGTCCACACACTCATTGTTCAATCAAAATTGCATTCATAATCTGTCTGCCTTTTACAAAGGCCATTTGTTGAGCATCCACCAGCTTAGAGACTTCAGAACTTTTGACAAAACCTTGTAAATGCTTCCTATTAGACTTGTGGGTCAGAAGTTATTCAACTCCTTTGCCCCGATATTTTTGGGGATCAATGTTATGATCGCATTGGAACTTCTTTCAGAAAAACTTTGAGCATGAAATTCTGCGCTACTGCAACTACTTAATTACCACATCTCAACAGACTATGGAAAATGCCATGGTGTAACTGTTGGGCCAGGTGCTTTATCCCTGGCGCATGCCATAACACAATCTTTAATTTCCTTTTCACTGAACTGTTCTTGCAGCATGATGTTGTCCAACTCATTCACCATAGTACCACATTTAGCGTGGAACTGGGGGCTCCATCTTGCTGTTTCAGCATGTGTAAGTTCTAATAAAATTTAATGATTTCTGATTTGATCACTATTGGTTCCCCCATGCATTCTCCATTGACAGACAGCTTGTCAATAATATTGTACCTCTTGTAGCAATTCACAGTTCTATGGAAAAACTTAGTGCTTCTGCCCCCTCTTTTAACCAGAAAGCCTTCTCCCCTTTTTGAAGCCCTTCAAACTCAACTGTCAGCACTACTTTAGAATAAATCGCATCATCTATCAATTGTCTTTGGTCTTGGTGCCATCTAATTCAGCCAGTTGATTTAGGTAGGATGCTTTGTTTTTGCAATCCCAAGTTTCCTCATCTTGTTTTACTCATCTTTCAAGTATTTCAGTTTACTTGCTAAGATAAAATCAGGTGTTTCCTTAATATTGAATGAGTCCCACCAAATCCTCACAGTCTCCTTGAAATTTTCAGTTTGTAACCACCGTTTCTCAAACTTAAAAATAAGAGTTTGATCTTTCCAGTTACCACATTCTAAAATCAGAGGACAGTGATTAAAAATAACCCTATTGCATAGTTGATTGTTTGATGTTTCTGAAGGAATTCTCTTCAGATATCAAAAACCTATCAAGTCTTGCTGCAGAACCTTGCCTTTCCCCTCTCTTCCAAGTGAAGCTGTCTCTTGCTAACTGGGGATCTGCTAGCTCCATATATTCAATAAAGTCTGAATATTCTAACATAGTCTTATTGAATTTGGTACAGTTTTTTTTCCTGAAGGGAATCCAACTATGTTGAAATCACCTCCCACCACCCAGATTCCAAATTTTTTAGTTCCTTTGCTCTTTTTAATTTAGGTGTCGCTCGAATCAGAGCCTTTGAAGCTTCAACAAAGTTGTTCATCTTACCACCTATGTTCACAAACAACTTCTCTGTTATTTACTCGCATCTGTGAAAATAAATCCCAAATTCTTTTCCTTTAAGATGTTCTGTTGAACCCAAAGTGGTACAATTGTCTAGGGGTGGTTCAATTATCTCTAGTAATTCTACTGAATTTAGCAGGATGGCTTCCTCAATAATCAAAGCTCCCACTTTTTGTTTTCTAGCTCCACGTGTTCCTCTAGATCAAATCTGCTTTCCTCTTGGATGACTGACATATCATCATCATCCATTGGCTGTGAATCATGGGGATCCTAATCTACATCGTCTCCCACATCTCGTGTTTCCTATGTTGGAGTGGCAGGATTCTTTGCTCTGTTTTGTAAAGAAAGAGGTCCTTTGATTGGATTCACTAAAATTCCATTAATTAAAGGAACAAAAGGACTTATTTCACTTGGGTCTATCCTTTTATTTAACCCAAGTTGGGCTACTAGGTCAAAGCCCAAGTATCCCCACAGCCCAATATTCTTTTCTCCATCAGAAAAAGATCATCTACCATATTCCCTCATGTGAGAGCCAAGCACTCAACTGGAACATTCAAAATTTCCTGCATTAAGGACATGCCCACATCCTGACACCTTTGTGTAGCTAGAAAAACCTCTACTTCTTCAGAAAAAGATCATCTACCATATTCCCTCATGTGAGAGCATGCACTTGCTTGGCCAACTGGAACATTCAAAATTTCCAGCGCTAGGGACGTGCCCACATCCTGACACCTTTGTGTGGCTAGAAAAAACACTACTCTACATAAAGTAGAGCTTCTCCACAATCCTTTAGACCAAAGACTTCTTCTCTCTTTGTCCACTGGTTACAAGTCTCATTGGAGCTTCCACCCAAATCTAAATTTTAAAGGGGTTCTCATCATGGACAGTTCCACCACCTTCGGCACTGAATCCTCATCACCTCTAACCTTCAATTCGGTCCATTTTAGATAGTTTCGTAGCCCTGTTTCCTCCTCTGTCTGGATCCACTTGCACAGAGCTCATCGAACTCCACAACATTCTGAGACCATAATTGTAGTGGAAGACCTACCAATCTGATCCAAACCTCCTTCAAACTTTCCTCAATGGAATTTGATGTCGGGGACCACCAATCAAATAGGAATCCATGGGATTTCCAAGTCCATTCACCCGTCATAACGTGGTTTGCAACTGTCTTGGTTGGAAACTCAATGAGGAACTGATTGTGCCCCATCTCGTAAATGTTTATGCCATAATGATGTTTCCAATAGTTGTTTGCCCACCGATGTAGCTCAGACGTGTACATTCGCAATTCACTCAAACAGATTTCCTACAAGTTCCTAGCCAAGAGTTCATTCTGAGCTTTTTCAGAATCTTCAGAGATGACTAAATTTTCCCCTTTCCTTTCTACTGTAGCAAAATTCATTTCTCTTGTAGCCCATTTAATATTCTTTATAGTATCTGCGTAAAGAAGTCCTTTCTCTGTCTTTCGATGTAATAACTTGACTGTCCTCTTTTTAGCATTTATGAAGTTGGTGGTTTTGGTAGCAATGTCCAGCTACCCAAAATCAAATGTCCATTCTGTACTATGATGACAGCCTTTCTCTTAGGCCCGAATTTATCAAAGTTTCTCAAACAGAAGAATTCTGAAAAATGATCATAGAACTTCAGTCTCCTGACAGAATTCCCTTGTACTTTCGAAGCTTCTTTTAGGGCGCGTGCAACCCACTCCATTGTCTTCTAACTGAAGCTCACCCTATTCATCATGTTCCGACTTCTTTCCACTGGTCATGCCAGGTCGCACCCCTTGAGATCTTCTTTGTGATGTCAAACAATTTGAAAAGTGTGGTGAAGTAGATGATGTCGTTACCTAGGACAATAAAATAGAAGAAGATGATTGGAAAGAAGAAAGGGGGGATTCTGATGGAAGACGTATGTCGGAATAGGGTTCCTGAAGTCCAGGAGGGACCTCAAGAGTTTACCTCAATATCTGTGTCTGGGAGCTTCTTTTTTATTGCAGTATCCTCAAGGCCCACTAAGACAATCTTTAAATAAAGACCAGAGGAAAAGAACGTTAGGAGCAACATTATATGTCTACCATTAGCAAATGAAACCGTCTAGCAAAAAGCAAAAGTTGCAAGGCTTATGATTATAGATTGATAATCGAAACAGAGCTATTAAGCACCAGGACAACAAAATATACAAGAGTCCGCACATGCAAACCACTCACTTACCCTCTTCCTAAAAAATGGTATAATTGCAAAGAGCCTCTAGTGGGAGAACGACAAGAAAATTTACAAGTATAAGCTTGCTGTTGTGACCATGATATGTTGATGGCTATATTGCTGGAATTCCTCAAAAAGTCAATGGGTGTGTGTTAGATTCTCTAAAAGACGTGTATTGTTGGAGAATCTGACATGGGTGCCGCATCGAAAGTGCAGAGTTCGCAAGACCTAGGTTGACAGTAGATATTTATCTCATGAAGCAAAATACTCTCAAAATAAGAGGTTTCCATTATTCCTTGAAGCAAGAATTTCACAATACACAAGTGAAAGCGGGGCCTTCTTCAAAGGGAAATGAACATAAAAGTTGCACGGCATACTACTAACCTCTTCAGCTTTTTTTTGAATTTCCGAAAGTTCTTGACAATATGTAAGGCACTCTGCATGGTATATGGCAGCTAATTCTTTTATCATGGCCTTCCTTCTGATGATACCAATCACTGTAATAATCAAGAAGAAACAATACATGTTAGATTAAACAACTATAATAATCGAGACGAAACAACACATGTTTGACTAAACAAATCAAATTCTCCTTCATTCCAAAACTAACACAAACTAAAATCTCGCGGACACAAACAGTTCAATAAGCAAATATTCAGTCACCGAGTTCTTTGGAGGTGATGTTATTTGTCTTTTCATATTTGATTGGAAGATAAGTGTTCAAGAGACAAACTGATAAACTAAATTATCTATCTATTACAGACCAATTGGAGGTGATGTTATTTGTCTTGTCATATTTGATTGGAAGATAAGTGTTAAAGAGACAAACTGATAACTAAATTATCTATCTATTACAGACAACCAGCGTCTTATCATTAAAAGATAGTTTCTCAAAATACAAAACTCACAAATAGTTAATATATTAGAGAAAATCACCATTGCAAGTTGGCCAAAGAGAAGTGCACAACCCCAGTGACACACAACAATGGTAAGTGAAAAGAAAGAAAATAAAAAGCCAAACCAAATATGAAGAAGACAGACTCTATGTTCACATATATTATAGTCAGATATCAAGAAGGTAGAAATTTAGGATTAATCTTGTTTGTTTTAAGATCATAACATCAAAGTTCTTTTCTTCAATAGGTACAATTATATCTAGAATTTGTGGCCCTTCAACTGTGACTCTTCCCAACATAAGCAAGAAGAGACATATTATAGCAATGCTCATTCTTTGATAAATCCAAGCCCACTGCAATCCTCCCAAGAGAAAATAACACGGACAAATCTTTAGTTTATTCTATAAACACTCTATCTGGACTTTAGGGGTTCAAGCAAATCCATTGAGACGAAAAAAGTGCAAATGAAGATAAGAATATTTGACTTTAAACCCCTAAAATAGAAACAAATCAAATCTGAGAAGTTCCATCCCTCCTAATGTTAACAAATATGAAATCCCAAAATCAAGAAACTACTCTCAACTTTGCACATAAACCTTTATATCGTTCACTTTATACCGTTCACTCAAAATATAAATAATTTGTAGGAAAAATCAGAAATTATAGGTAGAAGTTTCCATCGAGATAAAAAAAAAAAGGATTTAAGGAAAAAGAAAATCTTTCGTTTAGAATGACGGCCAGAAATATATGTAGGGAATAATTCAAAAGAAGAAAAAAAACCTAATTGGGTTGTAAAGATGGTGTATATCCATGGTTAGAGACCCATTTCACCACAATTGAAATAACAAATTAGATTACACTTACTTCTGCTTGGATTGAACCCAGGTTGAGGAGGTGGGGATGCTGGAGCTGAAGGTGGTGGCGGAAGCGGATCGTGTGGGGGATCAGAAGGAGGAGATAAGTGCTTCTGAAGTTCAACCATTCTTGAATTGAGATGAAGGAATTTCCAACTTTTGTAGGAGAGGAGCCATTTTAAGAGCTGGTATGTGTGAATCTATGTTGGCTGGATTTCGGGTAAAGATATTGAATACGACGACCCAGGTGGAATACTTACTAGTCCTAGTAGAGACAAGTACTAAATAATTTAATATTTAGGGGTGTTTGGTGTAGATGATAACTAAAAATAATTTTGGGATAAAAATTTAGTGGCATTTAAATAATTGTTTTGTTGATAAATATGGAATAACTTATCTTGAGACTAATAAATAATATTATCCCTCCTTTTGGGTGGTATATTAATTCTGATAAGTTATTCCGGGATAAAAAGGATCAATGATAATAATATTTTTTTATACCCCACTTTGTATATTTACATTATTTTTAATACAACATATAATAATATTCACAATGTTAACTCTTTATTTTTATAATACTTTTTCATATTTTTCTATTAAAAAATTACACTATATAGTATAATTTTTATTGACTAATTCCTATGTTTTTTATATTTTGATTTTTCATAAATCTTTTTTTACTTTAACAAACTTAAAATTGCAAGCTCTATTTGTAAATTAAATTTTAAAAAAAATATTTTAAATGCATACGATATTATTATGGAAATGCAGACCTAAAAATATTTAAGCTAACTAATATGAAAATTTTATTTTAAAAATGTATATTGACAAAGAAAATACATTAAGAACTAATAATGTGAAGGGTACTTTTGTAAACAAGCAACATATTCTTAAAATTTATCCGACAAACCAAACACTCAACAAGAAATAACCTCAACATAATTTACCCCATCATTACTAATCCCAACATAATTTATCCGATCATAACTTATCTCATCATTACTTACATTCAAACCAAACGACCCAGAGTTATAAATTAAATTGAAAATATATACTAATAATCAATTATATATAAATGATAAAAATATACACCCTAGGTTTCGATTTGATTATTGATATAGAGGTTAAGAAAGTAATGTAGATTTGACCAAAAAAATCTTATTCGGACTTGTTATGCCTGGTGGGGTATGCAAGTTCCGTAAGATCCGTGCAAATTGTTTGTCCAAGATGAAATTCTTGATGATAGTAGGTTAAATTTATCCAATTTTTGTAATAAGCCTAATAACTCCCCAAATGTTTCGAGATCTGTGCAATATCACCCTATAGATCAAATGAAATTCGTCAAACCAAAATCTAGTTCTTTTGCCCCAAAATGTTGTTGATTTTAGTCAATTTTTGAATTTTGAACTTTCAAAACTGAAAATCTTATTTAAAACACATTTAATTACCTTAGAATCATGACATCCATCCCCAAGTCATAAGAAGCATAACGAAGCTAATAGGATCAAACAAGGAAAAAAGGTAGAATCACAAAACAACCATCAAAGTTAGTAAATCAACCATCACCAAAACATATGTTTGTCCTCGAATGGGAAAAGAAGAAAGTACTTAAACTATCAAAAAGGTAGAGATATTTGTTTTGCATGTCCAACTCAGTCTCCTACTTGGTTTATTCTACTAGACAATGACTCTACTGCACTTTTACAAATATAATATATTTAAATCTCAATTTCTGAATTTGCCTATATAAAATAGTTATTTAGGTTCACTTTCAATGTCAAGTTCTGGGCCAATTATATTCAATCTTATAAGAATCTTCTAAATGGTATTTCTTCAACTTGAAACATTGGATGAACAAATAATAAACCTAGAGGAAATGTCAACTCTTAAGTCACCTTATCAATATGTTGCAAAACATCAAATATGCAACGAACCTAGGTTGGACTTATTGTTCTTCCAAAACCTCATAACACCCTTTATAGATGATACCTTCGACAAAACCTTCTTTCTAATCATGGCTCTAGATAGATATTTGATCATTAAATTTTGGAGCCTAATTTCATATTTTAATTTTATATAAATATTTGTTTATGAAATCAGTGTCAGATTTCAACTTTTAACTTAAAATCATGATTATCTCAAATTCTCCAAAATATAGAATTTGAAATTTTTAATACGATTTTGATTTTTAAATTAAAAATTTATCCGTAAGTTTGTATTTTTACTAAAAGAAAGACACGTAAGTTTAAATTTTATTTTTAAAAACTCATGTTTTACATGAAGAGATTGTCCATATAAGTTTGTAATAATGTGTAACTGCAAATATTATTTATAAAAAGAACAAAAAGATATGTGATATATTAATTTGGTGTCTTAAGATATTCTTATATCTTATTTGGAAACTATGATTTGCTCATTTGGTAAAATTATTTAAGCTACAAGGAAGTTCCTATAGTCTTCACAAATAATAAAATTTTCATGTTTACAATAAAAGATACAACTTAAATTGTATGTTCAAATAAAACTTCAATCAAATCAATCTAAATTCAAATCACATAATTTGAAATCATGTCCAAACAAATCCTAGGTCTCAAACGTTGCAATATGGATATATTTTCTGTCTACTATGAATTGTGAGAAACAGCTCATGAATCAATTTGACCTTATTTGACAAATCTCTCTACAACTTTGTACCCCATGAATTCTCAAAAACATCGAACCAACTTGCAAGAGATCACCTCAAATTGTGTCATCTAGGTACCAGAATACAATTATTATTTTAGACAAGCTTCTTCAAGGGAAAGAACTAGTCGTAATGATCATCAAGGTCAAAGAACTAGTCGTAACGATCATCAAGGTCAACCATACAAATTCATAGTATATTTTCAAAAATCCAAATTGTCTGCATGAACTCACCACCTGTGTGTGAGTGGAATTCGTGCTAATCTGTACCTAAGCACCTAATTTCTTCTACATAAACCTTCAGAATGGAGATGTTAACTAAGCGCCTTGATATGAAATTATAAAACCAGGCACCCTATGCAAATGAACTATCTCCTAAATTTATATTATGGTCGATCTCTCTAAAGTATTGGTAGTCTAAACTTAAAAACTTTTAACACATTTTGGTCAACTAATTCATGATGACCCAAATAGATTCAAACTTATTCAAACTTTTCAATAAAGTCCATAATAATTCACTCTTAAGTTCACATAAATATATGAATCCTTTAAATCATAATGCTTGGTCTTTAGTGCTCATATTTCATCTAATGACAATTCGACCGCCAAGACACATACTCTATACCATCTCTATTCGTCTGACATAGTAAATATTATTTCTTCAAATTATAGTACATCTTCATTGCTCCTAGATAAATAAAATATCTCAGACTATGATCCTCTTCCATGACCAATTTGGTCAAATCATCCACTATTGGTACATAAATATGAATACTGATGCTAATAAACCTTCATCATCAAGATTCGTCACCTTGGCATCTTTTTTCAACTTTTCTATCCTTAAACTGCAGAGCCTTAGTTTGCCAAAAGTAATTGAACCTCAACATAAGCAAGAACTCTATTAGGCTCTAAAATATCAAGCCTCACAAAGCTATTATCCAAGGACTAAATATTAATAGTTAAAAGATACTCTTTCACCTACAACATAGTCAAGCTATTCATATTGATGGCCTTCTAACTTAAGGCATCCACTACTATATTAATCTTACCCAAATAATAAAGAACAATCATAGAGTAGACCTTGAGAAACTCTAATTACCTCCTATGTCTCAATTTAATGTCATTTTTTTAATTAAAAATATATCAGAGGTTGGGATGATTTATATAAACCTTATGATACATATAAAAACCCTCACATTTATAGGCTTGGAAACTAAAAGACAGGAAGTCTACTGATGGTTGGACCCTACGAGCCAATCTATAGCCTGTAGAAGCAACTACGGATCGTAGATGGTCTCATAGATAGTGCCTAGGAAAAATGAAAAATTGAGGAATTTCTAGGAGTTGACTTATGTGATACCAAATGGACCGTATAAGGAACCACGACCCATCAACATGTCTCGTAGGTAGAGGCCTTGAGGAATCTCAAAATTTGCCTATGTCTGGGATCAATCTATGTAAGGAGTTATGACCCTTAGGTGGAACAACAGGTCGTACTGCATATTTATGACTTAGATGCTGCAATTCCAATAGCTCAACTTGTGTGACACCCAGTTCTACAAGGTAAGGTATGGACCATGGGTGCATCCACAGCCTATAGAAGGGGTTTCATAAACGGCTCCGAACGGGTTCTTAATGAAGGATGTTTTTGACATTTTCAATTTGTCTAAACCCTAAAATATGTCGTCTTGGCTACCCCAACTGACTTAACTGATCTCTCCTCTACAAAATCGTATTCCTAATTCATTCAAAGCATTTAATTCACAAATTTCTCTCAAGGGTTCTCAATATCTCTCTCTAAGTCAAGGGTTCCATTGAAGCCAAATCTTGAAGATCTGATTAAGGATTTTTAGATTTTCTCCTCAAATTATAAGGATTCTACTTTAGGTATGTAGGGATTCATTCATGGATTAGATTCATCCGTGAAGCACAATCCAAAATCTCTTTTTTATTAAAGTTTCATGATGATTTCTTATGGGCTTTTAAGCTATGATTCCTTTCACATGGATTATGATTCCTGTTTGATGGTTCTAACTAATTATGTATGAATTATGATGAATTTCATGGTGTATATAATTTTCAAGCAAAAGTATATGTTTTCAAACTATGCATAATTAGGCTTAATGATTTGATGTGAGTTCCTTTAATTTGTTAATGATCTAATTTGATTTCAATTGAATATTTTCTCTATGAATCCTACTCAATTGCATGATTTTGACTCAAATGTCCATGAGCCCAGACTTAGTCTAGCTAGTCTCCTATGATGAAGTTATGAAATTTCGTGATTATGATATCAAGTATGTACAAGTATATTTTATGACAACGATGATATTATGAAAGTTATGATGATACTATAATAAAGAGGGTGACTAAAATCCTAATTTTTATGATAATGTTAAGGTGGGAATGTCTATCTACACTATGATGAAAGCAAAGTCAATGGACTATTCTTATGCCATGATGTTTCATGAAAGACTATGACTATTATTTTGAAAGCTATGAAAGTATGATTTTAATGAAGTATGAATTATGATGAAAGCTATCTATATGCATGATTTATGTACTCCGTGGGATATGACTTAGCACCGAGTGGACTTGTGTGAGGGATACTATCTCCAAGGGTCCTTATATAAATCTTTAAGTCCCATAACTATGTGGTACCATAGGAATGATGTTAATGTTTTTATGCCTTAAAGGTGTGCTATTTGAATCCAATTAGCTTAAATGATGAACACCCATCATGATAGGATAAAGCCTAAAGGGTGGGGTCAAATAATAGTTCTCATCGTGCTAGGATAAAGCCTATAGGGTGAGGATTGAGTTTACCTTGGCAAATTAGAAGCTTGATGTAAAGTGAACATCAAGATTTCATGTAATAGTCTGCATGATCTTATATGTCGATTATGATTTTATTCTCACATATGCTTCTTCTCATGATTTTAAACTTGCAAGTTCATAAATATTGTATTCTTATCCTATTGATAATGATTATGCATATTGATATTATTGTAATGTCCTTTTATTCATGGAATACTACATACTTAGTACATTCCGTGTGCTAATGCATGCTTCTTTGCCTACATGATCTAACCATGTAGGGACAGATGATGAGGGGCTATTCCATTTCGTGGGTAGATTCAGATCTTGTGCTTGAAGACTTATTGATGAGTTCCTATGCTTCGGGAACAAGCCCTATGATGTTTTTCCTTTCTGTTGAGACTTTATCATTTTCTTTCTTTTGATGTATGTCTTGAGAGTAAGCTATTGGGGTATGTGTTAGTCCCTAGTGAGATCTATGATGTAGAGACATGAGTTGACCTTATGGATTGATGTACCTTCCCTTTGGGAATTATGACTTTTATTTTTATAAACTTCTACTTGTTTATTCTCTTATGTATGCTTATTTTACCTTATTATTGCTTATGATATTAACATGAGGCTTGGATGGGATGCCTTTGGGTGTCACATTTGCCATGACATGGATAAGCCCTAGGTCTGAATCGTGACAAAAGTGGTATCAGAGCACAAGGTTTGAATGCATCCTATGGAGTCTAACATGCTGTGTCAAGTAGAGTCTTGTTCATTGGTGTGAAGTACGCCACATCCATGAATAGGAGGTTATGAGACGTTTTAGGAAAACTTTGCTTTTTTTGTATTTTATGTCGTGCCTTCAAAGCTTCCATATCCTAACGTTTGTCCATTGGTGATCTTAGAAATGGCTCTACAGTATGCTCAATTACCAAGGGGAAATGATGCTAATACGAACCAAGCTCCTCCGGCTCCCAAAGCTTCTCAAGTCCCTCAAGCGGACCAAGTGCCTAATGATGAGTTTTAGAGCCACAATCACCATGTTGGCTCAAGCCATTGCTTCTCCAAAGACTCCTACTCCCATTTTGAGGATAAGGGATTTTGCTAGGATGAATCCCTTGGAGTTTCATGGTTTGAAGGTGGATAAGGATCTGGAAGAGTTCCGTAATGGGGTGTACAAGGTGGTAGAGATTATAGGAGTATCTTCTGAAGAGAAGGTTGAATTGGCCACTTATCAACTTAAAGGAGTTTCTCAAGTTTTGGTTTACTCAATGGAATCTGAAAGGGTCGATGAAAGTTCTATTGACCGGAAGATGTTTAAGACCACTTTTCTTTATCATTTCTTCTAACTTAAGTTAAGGGAAGCTAAGGTGATGGATTTCATGAACATAAAGCAAGGTGGTATGAGTGTGAGGGAGTATGCCCTCAAGTTCAACAAGTTGTCCAAATTTGCTCCTTGTTTGGTAGCCGACTCTAGGGCCCACATAAACAAATTCACTTTGGGTGTATCCAACTTGGTAAAGATGTAACGTAAAGCTGTCATGCTCATTAAGAAAATATATATCTCTAGACTCATGACATAAACCGAACAAGTGGAGAGTGAAAATTTGCAAAAGATGAGGACAATAGAGTCCAAGAGGGCTCGTTATGATGGTGGGTTCTCTTATGGTAAATCCAGTGGCGGCTGATTCCAACAACGCCAAGGGCCTTCAAAAGGTGATCCTCAAAGGTTTAACAAAGAGAAAGGGGTCAATCTTAAGGCTCAAGTTGATGTCGGGAAAGGTGGTGCATTCCTCCTAGATGTCCCAAGTGTGGGAGGAACCATGTTGGTGACTGTTTGAGAGGTTCTGGTGCATGCTTTGGTTGTGAAATGATGGGATATAGAATCACCAAATGTCCTAATATTGCTAATAAAGGTAAGTAAGGGCGTCCCCAAAGTCAAGTAGCTCAAAAAAGGCACGTGCAACAAGGTGCCCAAGCTTAAGATGATGGTCTATGTGGTAATCAATTCTATGCTCTACATGTTAGGCAAGAAGTTGATGAGGCGCCCGATGTTATTACCGGTATGTTAAAGTCTTTGACTATGATGTATATACTTTGCTTGACCCTGGTGCCAATATGGTTTTTGTTACTCCTTACGTTACCATAAAGTGTAAAACCCCATAATTCTTTCTATCTGATTGGGGGTAAAGGTGCAGATGATGTTGAGGTGATGATGAGAAAAATCTGAGAAAAAATTGAAGGATCGGACCTACGAGGATCACTACGAGTCATAGAGGGGGATTACGACATGTACAGAGGGGTCTCGTAGAGAATTTAAACAACTTAGAATTTCAGGACCCTTCAGATATGAATTGAGGTTATGACTCGTAAAGAGTACTAAGACTCATAAGAGGGGTTTTGTACTCAGTTCCAATGTTTCAAGTATTGAGGTCCTCCAACTATGAGAGTCAGTTAGAATTCATAGTAAGTACTATGACTCGTAACAGAGGGGTTTCATGGAGGCTTCCAATGATTTAGGATTTTGAGACTTCCATTCTACAAGGAGCAGTTCGACTCGTAATGAGGACTATAAGTCGTAGACGGGGACTTGTAGGCCCTGTCAGTAGTTTTACTAAAGTGAATTCTTGTCCATTCCAATTTTTATTCTATTAACCCCTCATATTTTTGGCTTGTTTAAAGCCTTGAAAAATAGCCTAACGCCATTTTATTGATCATTGTTCTATATTGAGAGTTCTTGGGAGCAAAGAAGAGGAGAAGAGGAAGCTAGAGTTTTGCAATCCAAGAGCAAGAGTTGGCCGAGGATCATTATTCTTTGATTTCCAGGTATATAAGACTTACCAAAGTGTGGATTCCTTTCTTCACACACCCTTTTCATTACTTTGAGTCGAGATTTGAGAAGCGTGGGGATTTTGAGAAATTTCTCCTATTTTGATACAATACTCTTATATTCACCATGAGTTCCTATGTTTTTTCATGAGAAAATTTCTATATTACATGAGTATTGACATGAGATTTGCACATGTATTTTATACCTGGCTACACGAGTCTTACCTTTGCATGATTTATAGAATTCTATGCATAACAGTGAAACTGAGGTTGAGGTTGAGGTTGAGGTTGAGTATATGAGTTGAGTAATTCAAGCATGATTGAACATGAGGTGTATGTTACATTTATATCACTTATATTACTACTGAAACGACCCCAAAAATGCCCGAAAATGTCCCTCGAAAGTGCCCAGAATCGTAATTTCCATATATCTCAAAATCCATGCCTGATATCATAAATCCAACTTCATATTCTTGATTAGGGGCAAAATTGAGTGAGAAATGGGTCTAACCCCGATTTTAGAATAACTGTAGCAGAATTCAAAATTTCAAAGTTTGCAAATTCCAGTGTCCAGGCGCGTCCCTGGCGTGGCGCGGACGACCTATTTTTTTGGTCAGTCTTCTTGTTCCGGTTGGGCCTAAGCCTTCCCATACGCGAAAATACCTATACTTAGCCATATTTCACCTTCATATCATATAAGACATTCTTCAATACTCTCTCAAACCCTTAGACTAATATTTCTCTCAAAATTCAAGTGTCCAAAACTTTTTCGGATCTTGAGGAATTCATCCAAGCTTCAAGTCTCCATTTAAATCTTCTTCAAGGAATTCTCCAAAGCTAAGGTATGTGGGTTTCAACTATTGGATCTTTTCACCCATGATGCCTAAGCTTTTATTTTATCTAAATTGCATGATTTCAAGTTGATTTACTTATAGGTCTTACTTATTATGAATTAGACTATGAACTATGTTGGAGTTTCATGAAATTGTGATTGTTTTATCATGTTTTGAGCTACGAATTTAAGATTCATTGTGGGATTGATAAAGGATTTTGATGTATATTACTTGAGGGTGTTACCAAGTATTGATGGATGGTTTTACATTGAATTTTCTTGCATGATTTCATCCCTAAATTTCATGGTTTAACACTAGCACTACACACCTGTCAAGTGTTTGATAAAATCTCCGGTTATGATTTCTTGAGGATTGAAGGACCAATGCATATCTTATGAGTTAAATAACTTTATGATGATGAAAGGAATGTATGTATACGATGTTCTATATCATGTTGGGAATTGACCATGCCCCACTCGGGGGATTGTGAGCCCGGGTAACCATGTCGAGGGGTTTGTACCTTGATAATCGGGTTGAGGGGTTGGTACCTCAATCACCATTGGTGGTAGAGTGCAATGATCAACCAACCAATAAAGATGATTGTAGTTTGATAACTGGGTTAAGGGGTTGGTACCTCAATCACCATGGGTGGTAGAGTGCGACGGTCCATCCATGGGTGGTAGAGTGCGACGGTCCACCAACCAATCAAGGAGTTTGTACCTTGATAACCAATTGAGGGGTTAGTACCTCAATCACCATGGGTGGTAGGGTGAGACGATATACTAGCCAATTGAGGGGTTGGTACCTCAATAGACTATGAATTCAATAATGATGGTCTCTCTTGCATTATGGTCTATGTAAGCATGATTTACTTTAAGCATCTTCCATGCATGCTATATTGTTATATGCTACTCATTTCCTATGATTATACATTTCGATTATATTCCTTATCTCTTTTTGTATTGCATCCTACATACTTAGTTTATTGAAACGTACGAACGCATACTCTATGCCTACATTATATAACCATGTAGGAACCAGAGCTCCTATTGATTCTCCTCCACGTGGCGAGATGGATTGTTCGAGTTAGCTTTTAGTGAGTCCTCACGTCCAGGGACAATATCTATCTTCTCTCATTCTTATGTTTAGACTATATCTTGTATATTTGGATTGCCCATTGTCATTATTATGAGGGTGAGCCCGATTGCTTTTCTTGGCCCCCGCTAAGTTCTATGTTTAGAGGTGTTGTTGGACAAATATGTAATGATGCTATAAGCTTGATTCTCTTTGACTTCTTGATGTTTATGAAATGAAGGTTTTCCCTTAGTCCCTATAACCTTATTTCTACTCTTTTATTGTTGTTTAATTCCTTTGCGACCAAGAATATGTAATGATATGTTAAGAGGCTTACTTGGGGTTCTTTTGGGTTCCCCATGCACCGTGTCACATCTAGGCCCTAGTTTGGGTCGTGACAACTACGCATGATATCTTACTTGCATTACATGGTGAGTAAATTGATGAGTCTAAATAGTCGTATTAAGTTGAGTCAAGCTTTATTTCTTGCATTGATTGATGAATTGAGATTGATGAGTTGAGATTGACAAGATGATTGATAAGTTGAGATTGATGAGATGATTGATGAGTTGAGCATATTTTAGTCTTTGGAGGAGTATCGAGCATCAAGCGGGGAATGAGTAAACTTCTACTTTAACCCACAGAACTATATTGCCAACTAGACTGGCGACTTTTGTCCCGCAAGTGGTCACATATTCTAGATCCAAGAGAGAGTTGATCACCCTTTTCGGTGGCAAGTTAAGGGCGGGCATGGCAACAATGCTGATTCATTGTACATCACCTAATTAAAAGTGGTGGGATGAGGACGTCAGTACAGAAAAACTCCCAAGCAACATTGATTGAGCACGAGATTTCAAAATGAGTTTATTTTACTGAGATTTCTTTCAAAGCATGATTTAATCTAAACTTGCATAAACAGATTTGAGCATGAGTATTGAGTCGAGGTGAGTGAGTCAAGCCTTACTTTTCTTGAGTTATTTTACATACAAGGATATTCCATGTACTGACATCCCTTTTGAGCCTGCATCGTTTTATGATACAGATACAAAAGATAGAGGATTTTAGTATGCACATCATTGAGGCCCCGATTCAGTGCATTCTCAAAGTTGGTAAGCCCTCCTTGTTCTCCGGAGTAGCCCTTGTTTATGAGCTCGGTTTAATCTGTCTTTTCTTTCTTTGAATTGAGGTGTTCATGGCCTCTCATGGCACCATTCTAGACTAAGGAGTAGAGGCTTCATAGACATTTGAGTAGAGGTTTTGGATGAGTCTCTGTATCTAAACTATTTTCCCTAACGTCATGATACAATAAAGTTATATATATATATATATATATATATATATATACATATATATATATATGTATGTATGATACCTATTTATTGAGTTATTCTTCCGTTGTTAAGATGATGTGACGATGAGGTCATATGGTTCACTCGGGGGCTAGCAATAGTATCTGAGTGTCGGCCATGCCAAGGGTACCCTCCCGGGGCGTGATAAACTTAGTATCAGAGTACAGAGTTCAAGAGTCCTAGGGAGTCTATGAAGCCATGTCTAGTAGAGTGTTATTTTAGAGTGTGTTGTGCACCACACTTCATAAACGGGAGGCTACAGGAAATTAGGAAATTTATCCTTTTCTTGTGATCTGAGTTCATGCGATAGAGTTGGAAACTCTATAAAATTCCTTTTCTAGTTCGTGCGTTACATGATTGCAAATCAAGCCTCCTAGACGCATAATGATCTAGAGGAATACTTCAACTAGCATTGCTGAGACCTCTACTTCAGAGGTGCTTCCTCAGGTGGAGATAAGGGGCCGAGGTCTACCGCCCAGGACTGCTGGTGTTCCCGTGACACCTACTGCTCCACCTGCTCCTACTATAAAGGCCGACTTTAGAGGAGCTATTTTCATGCTCACCCAGTTGGTAGTTGACTAGAGTGGGAATCAGGGTTCACAAACCCCTAGTTCTAGCTCTCATAAGCCCACAACTACTTCTAGACTGAGAGACTTTCTGAGGATAAATCCACCTGTCTTCACGGGGTCTAAGGTTCAAAAGGTCCCTTAGAAGTTTATTGATGAGATGTGGAAAATACTGAAAACCATGCATTCGACTGAGACTGAGGGAGTTGAGCTTGCTGCCTACCAGCTCAAAGGTGTGGCCAATGTTTGGTACAACTAGTAGGAAGAGGGTCAAGGTAATGATGCTGAGCCCGCTGTTTGGGATAAGTTTGAGACTGCCTTTTTCGATCACTTCTTTCCTCAAAAGTTGAGAGAGGTGAAGGCTAAAGAGTTCATGAATCTAACAGCAGAGGGGATGACTATTAAATAGTATAGCCTGAAATTCATCTAGTTGTCCAAGTATGCACTGGAGATGGTTCCGGATATGAGGGCAAAAATGAGGAAGTTTGTGTCTAGATTGGGTAAGCATGTGAAGAGGGATGACAAGGTGGCTTTGTTAATCAGGGTATGGATATTTCTAGAATGATGGTTTATACGCCATAGACGGAGGAGGATAAGAAGAAGGATAGAGAGGAGCACTTGAGTAAGAAGGCCCGATCAACAAGGCTTGAGTTCAGTCAGAGCAAGTAAAGTAAGGGAGATAAGTCCTATTTTCAAAATAGGTCTTCTAACTATGCACCATCTTCAGCTAATGCACCAGCCCCAAGTCAGAGGTATAATTAGAGACCCCAAGGTTAGACTAACTTTAAGGCACAGGGTGCACAGTCCTAAGCAAGCGCTACTCTTGGCTCTAAAAGGAAGCCACCTTGTGGGAAATGTGGCTGGATACATTTGGAAAGTGTAGAGATGGAGGAAATTCTTGCTAAAAGTGTGGCCAATCAGGTCACTTTTAGAGGGATTGTCCGATGTGGGGTAATAAGGCCCAAACTCCAACTCCATCACCACCAGCAAGGGTTAACTAGAGGGATGCTACACTAGGAGCCGGCGGTGGGATGAACCGTTTATATGCGATAGCGAATCGACAGGTCTAGAAGATTGCACCAGATGTTGTGACTGGTATGCTTTGAGTCTTTACTTTTCATTGCTATGCTTTACTTGATCCAGGCACAACTTGCTCTTTTGTGACGCCATATGTGGCAAGTAGATTTGAGATTCTTCTTGAGTGTGTTCTTGAACCATTTTCTGTTTCTACTCCTGTTGGTGAGTTCATTTGAGCTGAGAGAAAATATAGAGATGGTGTGGTGTCAATCTATCATCAGGATACCCTTATTGATTTGATTGAGTTGGAGATGGTTGATTTCGACATGATCCTTGGTATGGATTGGCTTCTCAGTTGCTACGCCTCTGTTAATTGCCGAACTTGGCCTGTCAAATTCTAGTTTCCGAATGAGCCTATTATTAAGTGGAGAGGAGACTCTGTCGCATCAAAGGGTAAGTTTATTTCTTATCTCAAGGCCCAAAAACTAATCTCTAAAGGATGTATCTATAAACTCGTGCGAGTTAAAGCTGATGATGTTGAGCCTACTTCTCCAGAATTAGTCCCGATTATGAGTGAGTTTCCTGATGTGTTCCTTGAGAATCTGCCCGCAGTCCCTCCTGATAGAGAGATTGACTTTGGAATTGATGTTCTTCCTGACACCTAGCCTATCTCTATTCCGCCATACCTGCAGAGTTGAAAGAGTTAAAATAGCAGTTGAGGGATTTGTTAGAGAAGGGATTCATAAGGCCGAGTGTCTCTCCATGGGGTGCCCAGGTCTTTTTTATGCGAAAAAAGTATGGTTCCTTGAGGATGTGTATTGATTACCGTCAGTTGAATAAGGTGACTGTCAAGAATAAGTATCCCCTTCTGAGGATTGATGATTTGTTTGACTAACTTTAGGGTGCTACTTTTTCTCTAAGATAGACCTCATATTAGGCTATTATCGTTTGAGCATCTTGTACCACCCAGGTAAGGCTAACCTAGTTGCTGATGCCCTTAGCTGGTTGTCCATGGAAAGCACCACCCATGTGGGAGAAGAGAAAAGAGTGTCAGCCAAAGAGGTTCATAGACGGGCTCGATTGGGAGTTCAACTAAAGGATTCAAGCAAAAGAGGAGTTCCTGTGCAAAATGGATAGGCATCATCTCTGGTAGTGGAGGTGAAAGAGAAAAAAGATCAAGATCCGATCTTATTACAACTGAAGGAGGATGTGCATAAGCAGAAAGTGATGGATTTCGCCAAAGGGGAAGATGGAGTATTGAGATATCAAGGGAGATTGTATGTTCCCAATGTTGATTGGGTCCAAGAGAGGATTATGGACAAAGGCCACAGTTCTAAGTATTCTATCTACCCAGGGTCGACTAAGATGTACCATGACTTGAGGGAAGTCTATTGGTGGAGTGGAATGAAAAGAGATATTGCTGAGTTCATTTCCAAGTACCCAAATTGTCAACAAGTTAAAGTTGAGCACCAAAGACCATGTAGAGTGGATAAGAACTTTGAGATTCTGGAGTGGAAATAGGAGATGATCAACATGGACTTCCATTGATTTCTCGAGGTCTCGCAGACAGCATGATTCGATTCGGGTGATAGTTGACAGGATGACTAAGTTTGCTCACTTTTTCGCAGTCAAGATGACTGACACTGCAAACGATTATGTCTGGTTATATATAAGGGAGATTGTTAGATTTCATGGAATTCCCTTATCCATTACCTCAGATAGAGGATCCTAGTTTACCGCTCAGTTTTGGAGATCATTTCAGAAGGGTTTGGGTACGTAGGTGCTCCTTAGCACAACTTTCCACCCTCAGATGAATGGCCAGGCAGAGCACATTATTCAAACCTTGGAGGATATGTTGAGATCCTACGCCATTGACTTTAAGGGTAATTACGATGACCACTTGCCTTCGATTGAGTTTGCGTAAAATAACAGCTTCCATTCGAGTATTCAGATGGCCCCATATGCGGCACTTTGTGGGAGAAGATGTAGGTCGCCAATTAGATGGTTTGAAGTAGGTGAAGCAAAGTTGATTGGTCCAGACTTGGTTCTTCAAGCTATGGAAAAGGTGAAGATTATTTGAGAGAGATTGAGGACTGCACCGAGAAGATAGAAGTCCTATACAGATGTTAGAAGGAAAGACTTAGAGTTTGAGGTCAATGATTGGGTGTATTTGAAAGTCGCCCATGAAGGGTGTAATAAGATTCGAAAAGAAAGGGAAGTTGAGCCCGAGGTATGTTGGTCCTTATCAGATCATATAGAGAGTGGGAGATGTGGCATATGAGTTAGAACTACCATCAGAGTTACAGGCTATCCACCAATTTTTCCACATTTCCATGGTCAAGAAGTGTTTGGGAGATCCACAGTTGGTTGTGCCTGTTGAGAGTACTGGAGTGAGAGACAACCTGAGTTATGAAGAGATTCCTGTCCAAATCCTTGACCATCAGATTCGCAAGTTGAGAACTAAAGAGGTGGCATCCGTTAAAGTATTGTGGAGGAACTGATTCGTAGAGGAAGCTACTTGGGAGGTGGAGGAGGACATAAAGGCCAGATAACCCTATCTATTCTTACCTGCTTATGATGAGAGAGTTGATGGTAAGTATTTCCCTTTAAATTCTTGAATTTCCATTCCTTGAGTCCTCTTTCATTCTTCATATGATAGATAATAGAGATTTAGAGTCCAAGTGAGGATTGATGTGGTTTGATGACTACTTGATTGCATTACTTGCTAAATTTCTTGATTTATTGATTGCATGAGTGTGATGAAAGCTGGTTGACTGTTAGAGTCCATAGGGAGATTCATGCCTTGTCTTAAATACGTATCCTTCTCTTCATTCTAGGACGAATGATCCCAAAGGGGACATAATGTAACGCCCTTAATTCTTTCTAGCTGATTGGGAGTAAAGGTGCAGATGATGTTGAGGTGATGATGAGAAAAATCAGAGAAAAAGCTGAAGGATCAGACCTACGAGAGTTACTATGAGTCATAGAGGGGGATTACGACCCATATAGAGGGGTCTCATAAAGAATTTCAACAACTTAGAATTTCAGGACCCTTCAGATACAAGGTGAGGTTATCACTCGTAAAGAGCATTACGACTCGTAGGAGCGGGTTTCATAATCAGTTCTAGTGTTTCATGGATCGAGGTCCTCCAGCTATGAGAGGTCAATTACGACTCGTAGTGAGGACTGCAACTTGTAATAGAGTGATTTCGTTGCGGCTTCTAGTGATTCAGGATTTTGAGACTTCTGTTCTACGAGGAGCAGTTACGACTAGTAGTGAGGACTACGAGTTGTAGACGGGGTCTCGTAGGCCCTGTTGGTAGTTTTACTGAAGGGCATTTTTGTCTATTCTAATTTTTATTCTATTAACCCCTCACATTTTTGGCTTGTTTAAAGCTATGAAAAATAACCTTAAAGCTATTTTATTCATCACTGTTTTATATTGAGAGTTCTTGGAAGCAAAGAAGAGGAGAGGAGGAAGCTAGGGTTTTGCAATCCAAGAGCAAAAGTTGGGAGAGGATCGATTATTCTTTGATTTCCAAGTATGTAAGGCTTACCAAAGTGTGAATTCCTTTCTTCACACCCCCTTTCCATTATTTTGAGTCAAGATTTGAGAAGAGTGGGAATTTTTGAGAAATTTCTCCTATTTTGATAGTATAATCTTGTATTCACCATGAGGTCCTATGTTATTACATGAGAAAATTTCTTTATTACATGAGCATTGATATGTGATTTGCAAATGTATTTTATACTTGGCTAAAATGAGTCTTACCTTTGAATGATTTATGGAATTCTATGCAGTCGAATAATTCGAGCATGATTAAACATGAGGTGTATGTTTCATTTATGTCACTTACATCACTATGCACGATATCTTTCTTGCATTACATGATGAGCAATTAATGAGTTTAAATGACCGTATTTAGTTGAGTCAAGCTTGTTTTCATGCGTTGATTGAAGAGTTGAGATTGATAACATGATTGATGAGTTGAGATTGACGAGATAATTGATGAGATGATTGATGAATTGAACATATTTTAGTCTTGGTAGGAGTATCAAGCACCTAACAGGGAGCGAGTAAACTTCTACTTTAACCCACAAAACTACGTTGCCAGTATAGGATAGTAGTTAGAGCTAGCCTGGTGACTCTTGACCCGCAAGTGGACACATATTATGGATCCAAGAGAGAGTTATCGCCCTTTTCCATGGCAAGTTAAGGGCAGGCATGGCAACAATGCTGATTCGTTGTGCATCACCCAATTAAAGGTGGTGGGATGAGAATGTCGGTTACGAGAAAATCCCAAGCAAGATTGATTGAACACAAGATTTCAAAATGAGTCTATTTTACTGAGATTTCTTTCAGAGCATGATTTACTCTAAACTTGCATAAACAGATTTGAGCATGAGTATTAAGTCGAGGTGAGTGAGTAGAGCCTTAATTTTCTTGAGCTATTTTACATACCAATGTATTCCATTTACTGACATCCATTTTGGGCCTGCACCATTTTATGATACAGATATAACAGATAGAGGATCTCAGCATGCACACCATTGGGGCCCGGATTTGGTACATTGTCAGAGTTGGTGAACCCTGCTTATTCTCTGAAGGAGCTCATTTTTATGAGCTCGATTTTTTAGTTTATGTTTTCTTTCTTTGGATTGAGGTGTTCATGGCCTATCATGACACCATGCTAGATTGAGGAGTAGAGGCTTCATAGACATTTGAGTAGAGGTTTTGGATGAGTCTCTATATCTAAACTATTTTTCCTAACATCATA
>JAABOM020000002.1:9028316-9045370 GCA_011800125.2 Solanum clarkiae
ATTGAGAAATTCAGGTTAGTATGTGTCTAAGTGCCCCTATCGGGCTCCGGTCACAACCCTAGGATTGGGCTGTGACACCTCAGTGTAAGCCTTCACTTTAACACCTTTTTACACGAAACTATGAGTTCCACCCGTCACTTCATCCTAGAAGGAATTACACTTTTGAAATCCTTTTGGATCATTGGTGAAGCAAGTTTCATTACTTTTAGGTAACTTTTTCGATGCTTTTTGTTTCTCTTTTTCAAGGGGCCCAGCCTTTCAAACACAGAAGTTCTCCCAGCAGGTTGCTTGAGTCTATCAAAGACAGAAGGCTTTTTATTAGAAGAAGCATACTCATCCTCTACAGTAATGTAGTTATTACTTGCCCTTCTTATGGAGATACGAGCTGGTGGTGGTTGGCTATAGCCTAAGCCTTCGCTTGCTTTCTTATTTCTGATAGGAGCTTCCCTAGTCTAGACAGCTCATTAAGGTTGTACCCAGCCTTTGCAAATAACTTGTAGGCATTTGGATCAAAGCCTTCTGTACTTTTTGTAGGGAGTGACACATCTTGTGGCGGATTTTGAGCCACAAAACTTCCCAGTAGCTTTGAAGACAAGTTTATTACATCAATCCATTTGATAGGAAGAGTCAACCCTTCTAACACATTCCCTTGCATACGAGATGATTGACCCTCTTCTTTCTTCACTTTTGGGACATAACAAAGTGTAGAGGATGGCTTTCTCTTCGAGGGCATGGTCTTCCCCTTATCTGGACAAGTGCTAGGCTCCCCAATATCGACTTTGCCTTTTTAATGGCTACATCAGTTGGTTGGCCTTTAAGCCTACCAGATTTGGTCGGTTTGACACCCTCAAGGTTTATCCCTTTTACAACATAACTCTTCACATAGAACCTTGCATCGGCAAAATGTGATTCAACTTCAGTGAAAGGATTACTGTGAGCAATCATTTTCCTTTCATTTCCATTTTTGAAGTACTTCAAGTATTGATATTAAGAAGATGAGATAATTTTGTTCTCGTGCACCCAATGCCTTCCAAGTAATATGTTATATGAAGTCTTTACATCAATCATATACATCCATGCACTTAATCGCAAATCATCTATATGAATTTCCAGCTTAATAGAGCCTATACCTCTGCCCTCTCGATTGAATCCTTGTATCAATAAAAAACTTTCGCTAAGTTCTTCAGTCGTGATGCCAAGCTCTTTCATCATGTGGATGGGCAGAATGTTGACCCCAGACCCTTCATCTATCAAGATTCTATTTATCTTCTTCTCTAGTACGTGACCCACCATGTACAAAGTATGATTATGTAGAGTTTCACCAAATAGAAGATCATTGTCTGTAAATGTGATCTTTGTATCACATGCATGTACTTCTTGAAGAAGAGGTTCCACAGACTTCTCGAAAGATGAGGGGGATGCTTTCGATGGGATTTCATGCATTGCTTCTTCCTTGTCCGCAGGAGATATCTTTGGTGAGATATCACTTGTTGTTCCTTCTTTGTTAGCAAAAGACACCTTTGATGAAGTTTCATTCATTGCTTCTCCCTTACTAGCACTGAAACATGATGCCTCAACATTATCTTGAGTAGTCTCCATACAGAACCAACTTGGCAGGAATTCCCTCAAAGTCACTAGAAATCGCTGTTTTTGGTAGTGATGTACTTCTACCTTTGACCTCTTTGGACGTTTGACTGACTTCTGCTTCTTTGATCTCCTCACTACCTTTTGTCTATCGGTTTCTCAAATGATTCTTTCTGTGGACTAGTCTTGTTGCATCTCCGTCTAGTCATAAGAATCCAACCTTCATCATTATCTGTATTAATTTAGGACTTTTCTCGCTTTAACGACCCTTTCTCTATAGATGCACATATTCAGATTGGATCAAGCGAGCTAAATATGATAGAGATTTGATTAGAGCTCTCCTTTCCATCATTAAGGACAATTTTCTTTTCGTTAGCCAATTGCATAACTTTGTCCTTGAAGACAAAATATTTTTCAAGAGGGTAACCAATAAGTCTATGATACTTGCAATAATTTGGGTCATTAGTCTTCCCAGCTTCACCAGGCCATTTTATCTCTGACAACTCAATGAGCTTTAGCTCAATCAATTCATCAAAAATTTCAGGAACATCAGAATCCAGAAAAGGGTATTCCTTTTCTTGCATCTCCCTCAAGGTCAACTTTCGATTTAGACGCTCTTGAAAAGTTGTCTTTACGCTTTGCTTCTTACTTTCTTTCGTAGTAAACTTCATAGGTGCCATATTGATATTCATAGATTCTTTGTTGTCGTTCCTGGGCACAAATTTGCTCCATTTCCTAGGCTCTTGTTTGTCCTTCCTTTGTGAGGATCATGAATAGGCATCCCATCCTTTCCGGCAGAAGACATGCTTAACTCTAAATCGTGGGCACGAGTAGCCAAGTCTTGAAAAGACTTAGGCTTGATTCCTTATAAGATGTAAAGAAGCTCCTAGTGTATCCCTTGGATACACATTTCTATAGGAGGAGCTTCACTGAGCCTATCTTTGCATTTCAAACTCACATTTCTCCCTCGATTTATGAAATCAATGACTTGTTCATCCTTTCTTTGATGAGTATTCGTAAGCTCTACCATGCTCACAGTGCATCTTGTTCCGTAGAAGCGATTAAGGAATTCATGTTCCAGTTGCTCCCAACTATCAATAGAATTAGGCTCAAGATCATTGTACCAGTCAAATGCGTTTCCTTTTAAGGAGCGGACGAATAGCTTGACAAGATAGTCTCCATATGTCCCAGCATTATTACATGTCTCTACAAAGTGCACAACATGTTGCTTTGGATTTCCTTTGCCCTCAAACTGTTGGAACTTAGGAGGTTGATAACCAACAACCATTTTGAGGTTATTAATCCTTGCAGTGTTAGGCTTGGCACACATATGGGAAGACTTGGTGGAGACCTCATACTTATCCTTGATAGTCCCTTCAATGAACTCCTTCAATCGATCAAGTGGGATAATCCTCTCAGGAGAGATCGGTACCTCCTTGATATGTGATGCTTGCTTCGTAGGATTTTCAGTCTCGTGAACTTCAACTCCTTTTCCAGGCTCATGACTAGATCCTCCATCTAGTAAACCATCCATCCTATCCATCAACTTGTCGACGCGGGATTCTTGACTTTGGACATGCTTGGTTAATCCCTCAATCATCTTTGCAAAGTCGTAAGTTGCTCCTCCATGGATGAAGCATTAGTTACCATTACTTGCATGACCATTGGCGATGGACTTTTGTGCAAGTCAATCTTTATAGGACTCACATCACGCGAACCTTTCTTTGCGATGGAGTTCTTAGAACCAGGAAGCTCAAGTGAAGCTAAAGTTCTTTCGATCTTTTCAGCAATACTGGTTCCTCCATCTGCAACATTTGTAGCGGATCTTACTCCTTTTAAAGTTGAAGACCCAAAGACAGGAATTGATGTGGACGACACATAAATTATTTGTTGTCCTAGCATGGTAGCCTTGCTCCTCGTAACAACACCAAAGCTCCCAAAGGTAACACCAGAATTCCCTCCACTTCAGCAGAGAACTTGGAGTCAATAGCCTTGGAGAAAGTTGATTGGAAGTTAATCTTCTTGGAAGCCATTTGAATGTTCTTCGGTGTTTGAAAAGTTGAGATAAGAGGTAGAGATTGTCCCATGAACGTGCCAGAATTTCTAGACGATAAATTCACATCAAAATAATAACCAAGATTGAAAATATCCCGAACGATTTGTAGTATTTGATTTCAAAATGTGAGTGTTACAATCTCTATAAATCCTCTGATTCACCTTTTCAAGTATAAATTCAAGGGTACTTGAGCTTGATCTTGAATCTGGAATTTGTTCTTGAACTCGATCTTGAATTTGAATTTGTTCTTGATCTTGTTCTTGAAACTTGAATTTGTTCTTGACTTTGATATTAAGTTCAAGAGCTTTTAAGCTTGTTCTTGAACTTGAGTGCTTGAATATTTGAATTCTTGAACTTTGTAGAGAAATTTGTGGCGTTTGATCCACGAGCTTTTTCTAGCTTTTTTTGTTAGAATTCTTCCCCTCCTTGAATTATGAAGACCACTATTTATAGTTGTAGAATAGAGGAATTATAATAGGAAAGACTTTCCTTCAGCCAATCAGATTCAAGTGACAAGACATGTTGGGCTTTAATGAAATGAACTTGTCATTTTGACCCATGACATGGTCCCATTGGCTTCTTTGTTTGACTTGACATGCCACATCATTTGACTCGTGGCACCAAGATGGACCTCTTAGATAAAATAATATTGGGCTTATTAGTTTGGACTCTTTTATTGTAGCTCAAATCAATTAACATGGGTTTTAATTAAATCTGTATCTATTGGACTTAAATGATTAGCCCAATTATATAAATCCATAATATTTATTTGGATTAATATATTCATGAATTTAATATAATTCGAATCATTTCAAAACTTATATTTAATAAATTTTAAATGATTACAGACACACATCTGATTAGCAACTATGACGTCTCTACTTAACAAGTTAGTACTGCTAATAACTGTTCAATATTGACAGCCGCATGTCAATACCGTTAATCATTGGTCTAACTTCCATGTAAACACGAAAAACGAAGTTGAGAAACGGTAGCAACTTGAGAGGAAAAAATGATTCATTACTATTTTTGATGCTGCTCTCATAAGTTGTTACCTGGATAAAAATTCTTACTTTTGTTCATACTGCTTCGTCTCACAAGTGTGTAACATCTTCTGTTCATTTTAGTTTTCATTATATTTTGTTTTGCCCATTTGTATACACTGTTTTTCAATATATCAATTATAGGTTGTCCAATGTTTTTGAAAGTTTTTGCTTGACTTTTGTGGAGATAAAAGTGGGTACTGCTCATAATTCTCATAATTCTTCAAAAAAGACATGAAAGTATTTCAATTATTATATTCTCACCGTTGTTATCTCAAAAGAAAAAGGGGTTGTAGACTTTTGGCTTTGTACGTAAATACTCCAAAACCTTTGTACATTTGATGCTTGCAAAATCTCCCTACTCATGCTAAAGAAGTATGCAAACCTTATGCTCCATTCACTCCCTTACGTTATCCTTCCAAAGTTACGTTATACCAACACACTTTTCATATCTTCATTCTTTTATTTTACTATAGAGATAATGAAAAATCAACATGGAGCAATTAAAATTTGCGCTCTCAAATGTCAAGATCCAACCTCAGCAAGTTTATGTGTAACTATCGTATTAACCTTTCTGCCCTTTCTAGCAAACTTCTGTGTAGCATTTCCGCAAAATAGTTTATGTTAATATTTAATCTAATGATACTTTCTTTATTTACATTTCAAGAAAAAAACTCGACCTGTGCCTTGTGCAGACACCACTCTACTAGCATCTAAAATATATGTTGTAAAGATTAATGGAACACCACTAAAATTGGTAGGTTTTAAGAAGAAAATCTCGGCACAATAGAAATTCAAAATCATTGCCTAATAAGATTCCTCAACTAATCTAATAAATGTTCCTTCGCTTCTAGCATTATTCGACTTAACATAATATTTATAAAATTATAATCCAGGAAATTCTTTTAAATATTTATATAATTATAAATTATTTAACTAAAAACAAGATTATAAAGTATTTTTATAATTATAATAAAATGGCATTATGGCGACATAAATGGGAGTGAGCATCAAAGGCCAAGCAATACACAAGCGAGATAAATTACCGTCACGGATCTCCCGCTTCTCTCTCTTTCATATAATAATAATGATAATTGATGATTATTTCCATTTTGTATATAGGTAGATGTGGCTTTCTATATATACACGTATTCATCCATAACAGTAATTTATAGTTTGAGATTGAGTTGTAGTAGCTGATCTGATGGAGAACCAAGTTGACATAGAGAATGATGGAGGGATGATTGTGGAAGAGAAATTTGATTTGGAGAGAAATTATTCCACAATTTCAGAGAGTGGTAGTATAAGAGAACCTTTGCTCAAATCCAAGAGCAGAGTCAACAACACCTCCCAAATCGCTATTGTTGGAGCCAATGTTTATCCTATTGAAAGCCTTGACTACGAGTATGAATCATTACTAGTTCTACTTCTTGTTTTCCAACTTGTTCTTACCGAGATTCAACTATTGGGGAATTCTCTTCGTTCAGCTCTATATCTTCCGCTAATCCCGCTTTTGATGATAAAAATAGTTTCTTTTGCTATGTCATTATTGAAGCTGCAGGAAATTAATAGAAGAAAAAAGAAAATGAATTATGGTAAAAAGTCGATCTGATCTGGAGACCCTGACACTCATCCTTTTCAAAGCCAATCATATTTCTCTTGCTTAATTTTTTAATCTCATTTTGCAGTCAACCAGAACCGGTAACTTTTATCTATCCAGAGTACCATTTTGATCTTGGAACTTACATTTTGCAGGATTATAGAAAATGACCTTTTCAAACAAGACTGGAGATCTAGGAAAAAGGTTCAGATATTTCAATATATATTTCTCAAATGGACTCTTGTGCTCCTCATTGGATTGAGTACTGGACTTGTTGGTTTCTTTAATAACATAGGAGTGGAAAATATTGCTGGTTTCAAGCTTCTTCTGACTAGCAACTTAATGCTTGAGGAAAAGTAAGTTCAACTTTAATCAAGATATAGGTGTTGACTTTGAAATACTCTCTTCAATTTATTATGTTATTAAGTTATTTTAATTCCAGAGCAGGTATTTCCAGGCATTTGCTGCTTTTGCAGGTTGCAATGTGGTTCTTGCAACTTGTGCCGCAGCACTCTGTGCATTTATTGCACCTGCAGCTGCAGGATCTGGTATACCTGAAGTAAAAGCATATCTAAATGGTATTGATGCTCATTCCATTTTGGCTCCAAGTACATTACTTGTCAAGGTCGGTCTCACACTCCTTTTCTTTCTCGTGTATGTCTTGTTGTTCACCCCATGTTCATATCTAAGAAGCACAATTCTATTGAATTGAACTTGCAGCAGTTGTAGTTATGATTTCAATTAAAAATATTTGATTCAGGAATGACTGAATAGTATTAAGACTCAGATTTGACATGCTTTATGTGAGCCGAGGGTCTCACTAAAACCACCTCTACCTTCACAAGGTAGAGGTAGGGTTGCATGCACATCACCACCCCAGACTCCATTTGTGAGATTACATTGGGTATGTTGTATATTGTTGTTGTATTAACATTCAGATAGCCATGCTTATTTTTGAGAACTCAGTCCAGTTCATCCTTGATTGTTTTTACCCTTACTATGGACATCAAATGAAGTAATTATTTTAAAGAAAAATTATATAGTAAAAACATGTCGATTCACATTGTTTGTTGTGTTTTAGAAACTTCCAAACATTGTTTGGATTGGTTTAGATACCTTCAGCTTTATTACAGTACATTTGACATGGTACTTCATGCATGTTACCAATTCACTTGTTTGTTCTTTGGTTTGGTTTCTCAAACTTCCATCTTACATGAACTCTGGAGGTGTAGTTTATCATCTTTTTTGCTGTATATCAACAGTCTGGCATTCCCATCACTGTCATTATGTACTGTGAAATGATAAGTTACAAACCGAAGTAGTTAGCCCCTAGATCACATTAAATGATTGATAGGGTATATTTATTTGTTCTTATAGTTCTATGGATTGTAATTTATCTCACCTTCATGATTTATTATAATGTTGATTGGTTCATTTGCTGAAAGTCATTCTCGAAATCAATTATTCTGACATATTGCATTCTGCAGATCTTTGGATCCATTTTGGGCGTTTCTGCTGGATTTGTTGTTGGGAAGGAAGGACCCATGGTCCATACTGGGGCTTGCATAGCAAACTTACTTGGACAGGGGGGTTCCCGCAAGTATCATTTAACTTGGAAATGGCTAAGATATTTCAAAAACGACCGCGATCGTAGGGATTTGATCACTTGTGGTGCTGCTGCTGGTGTTGCAGCTGCTTTTCGTGCCCCAGTTGGAGGAGTTCTTTTTGCTCTCGAGGAAGTAGCATCATGGTCTCTCTCTGTCTCTCACACACACACACAAAATCACACAGAGTTTCACACGCATAATAAAGATGCTGAATACTTGCTTGCACTCATATAGAAAAGATTGTATCTCATAATGTTCAATGGTTCTATACTTCTATTTCATGTTTTAGGTGGCGAAGTGCATTACTTTGGAGGACTTTCTTCTCAACTGCCATTGTTGCTATGGTCCTCAGATCTCTCATACAATTCTGTCGCAGTGGGAACTGTGGACTATTTGGGCAAGGAGGTTTGATAATGTTTGATGTCAATTCAGCAGTATCTAATTACAACACAATAGATGTATTGGCACTTATCTTAATTGGAATACTTGGAGGTCTTCTGGGAAGCCTTTATAACTATCTTGTCGATAAGGTCCTTCGGACTTATGCCGTCATTAATGAGTAAGTCTTTTAAAACCCTTTTGCCAATGCTATATGTTTAGTTACTTCTCTCTCAGTTGTTAGCTATTGGAGGCATAGGTGCATGTTTAAGTCGGACAAGTAATAATTTTGAGAAGTAGGCAAGGTTTTGCTGGAGCATTTTTCACTTCTTTTGATGTTAGATTTGTTTTTTGTTTTTTGATTTTCTTTCGTTTATATATTGGACTTCCAGGTAGATGAATGTGACTGATCCTTACTGATTATGTGGATAGCATTGTAATTCATCAGGATATTTCATCAAGGCATGTGTACATAGTTCAAAAAAGTTCATCTTAAATGGGTCCTTTACCTATTGCCACCAATACTTATTTGATCAGTGTTTTTCCTTTCAAGTTATTTGGTACTTGTAAAAGATTGACTATGTATTTGTTGGCCTTATTTTTTTATTTATTTTATGATGCCATCTCAATGGTAAGTAACGTGTACTGTTCCACAAGTAGAATTTTCTTGGCATGTAAACTGTGGTTGTCTCCGGCTATGTTTTTCAACTTAGTCTTGGAAACAAAAGTAACTATTATGATATTCTTTTTGCCTGGTTTTTCATTAGCTAATTGTTGGCTGTGATTTACAGGAGAGGTCCTGCTTTCAAGATCTTGCTTGTCATGAGTGTTTCCATCTTGACTTCTTGTTGCTCTTATGGCCTACCATGGCTGGCAAGCTGCATTCCGTGTCCTGTAGGCTTGGAAGAAAAATGCCCAACTATAGGTCGCTCTGGAAACTACAAAAATTTCCAGTGTCCAGCAGGGCATTACAATGATCTCGCATCACTCTTTCTGAACACCAATGACGATGCCATCCGCAATTTATTTAGTTCAAATAATTCCAATGAATTTCACATCTCTACACTTCTAATCTTCTTTGCTGGGGTATATTGCCTTGGTATTATTACCTATGGAATTGCTATTCCTTCTGGACTCTTCATTCCTGTCATACTTGCTGGGGCCTCTTATGGGCGTATTTTTGGTAGAGCCTTGGGTTCGTTGTCCAATCTTAATGTTGGTCTGTTTTCGCTACTTGGTGCTGCCTCTTTCCTTGGTGGTACCATGAGAATGACAGTATCAATATGTGTCATTCTCCTTGAGCTTACAAACAATCTGCTAATGCTTCCATTGGTGATGCTTGTTCTCCTCATATCAAAAACTGTGGCTGATATTTTCAACAAGGGTGTCTATGACCAGATTGTGAAAATGAAAGGCTTGCCTTTCTTAGAAGCACATGCTGAACCATATATGAGGCATTTGGTTGCTGGAGATGTCTGTTCTGGGCCATTATTGTCATTTTCAGGTGTGGAGAAGGTGGGGAACATAATACATGCTTTGAAGTATACTAGGCATCATGGCTTTCCTGTGATTGATGAGCCACCTTTCTCAGAGACACCAGAGTTATGTGGGCTCGTTCTACGGTCACATTTACTTGTTTTGCTCAATGGAAAGAAATTCACAAAACAACGTGTATTGAGTGGCTCCAATATTTTGAGGAGGTTTCATGCATTTGATTTTGCTAAGCCAGGATCAGGTAAGGGGCTTAAGTTTGAGGATCTCATCATCACGCAGGAGGAGATGGAAATGTATGTTGATCTCCATCCAATAACAAATACATCCCCATACACAGTAGTGGAGACCATGTCTCTTGCCAAAGCTGCAATTCTTTTCCGACAACTTGGTCTTAGACACTTGTGCGTTGTCCCAAAGAAAACTGGGGTAAGTCCTCCTCTCCTCTTCTCCACTCTCCACCTCCCCCTATTGCTTGTTTCTTTTGCCATTTCTTATTCATTTTTAGAAGTTCATTTTATGATAACACTCTTTTCACATCTGTTTAATACATAACGAAAATGATCTGCGTCACAACTTTGATGGGAACTAGGATCTTTAGGCCCATTTCAATGGATTGGAACTTCTTTTAGTAAACTTTGAAGCTGTAAAGATTTTCAAAACCATCTAATGCTATGAAATTCAAATGGCATGTAAATCAAAAGTATTTGAAATCAATTGAAAATGATCTTAAAAAGCTTAGATGTTGATTGCATGAGTTGGATCTCACTAAATTGTATCAGTAAATTGTAGGCGCCTATACATCAGTTATTCTGCATTATACTATACAATGATGTCCTGAAAATATAGCTGTTTTAAATTTGCAGAGGGCTCCAATCGTCGGAATCTTAACAAGGCATGACTTCATGCATGAGCATATATCTAACCTCTACCCGCATCTTGTTCCTCACAAGTAGCCAGAGAAGTTTGCTCGTTCCATAGGCAAATAAGAAGCCTGTTGTGCATTACTATTCCTTATTTTTTATATTTCAAGAATTACTTACATTGTAATTCTTTTGGTTTGATTTATGTAAAAACTCAAAATGCACTGATTTTTCCATATCAAGCTTCTGGTCTTGCTTAGGGATGGAAAATGGGTCGGTTGTGCTGAAGTTGGGTGGTTCAAGATGAGTTGAATCAACAGATGGACCAATGTCCAACCTCGCCCAAAGCTTGCTTGGGCTAAGACGGACCGAGTCAAGATGGCCAAATGATGGGTCAGAATTCAACTTGTTAAATTTGATGCAGTCTTTTTTTTTTCCCTATTTTTATGAGATATTGTTCTTTTTATCTCAATTCATGTGATATCGTTTGATTTGACACAGTTTATAAAAAATTGTGGCTATAAATAATTTCACTAAAGGTAAAGGAGGAATTTTAAAATTAAATTGTTTCTAATTATGAAAAGGTGATGCTACTAAAAGGAAAAGTGCCACATAAACTACAAAGTAAGTAATAACTTGTCTTAATCAAATATTTACAAACAAGTCTTCATAAATATTACTCTTTGTGTTTCAATTTGTTTGCCTTATTTTTTTTTTGTTTTTTCTTTTTTTAAATAATGGCTTCTTTTGGGCATCTGTTGACTAAAACATTTCACATGACTTGTTTAAGATTATAAGATTAAAGGGTATTTAGATATATTCCACATATTTTCTTGTTTTACTCCTCTCAAGAAGCTCTCAGTATTTTTGCTACCTTGATGACTTAAACCCTCAATTTCAAGGTTGGTGGTGGACGATGCGTACCATTCAAGTAATTCCTTTAGGCTACAAGTGTCATGATCTGATCCTACACCTTGGATGTAGCCGACATTCGAAAATTATTACTAGTCACAAGCGAGCCTTTTGACCTGGCTAACTCACTCAGTGGAAGATTCAACTCAATAAAATGTTGTTCCAAGTGGGCAACTCAATAGCATCAGTAGAAATTAAGTAATAGACTTAAAATAAGTATAATGCAACTTAGTTTCGTAAACTCAATGATGGAATTATAGTTTTAAAATCAACTCAGAATTAAAGAAATGTATTGACTCCACTTTACTCTATCTATGAAACCTTTAGCTATTCATAAGAAGGTGTTGAGACAAGCCCATGACTACCTTTAAAAAACTACTAAATAATGAAAAGATAATTGAAATAAAAGGGTTTTCTTTGAATGTAAGAAGAGGTCGCAATAAAGCTAGCAGAAAATTGATCTTTACTAATATGCCTGTTGAGAATTTCTAACACTTGTATCTGCAACATAAAAGATGCAAATGACATTATTACGTGGGACATACGGTACGTAAAATGATTGAAAGGAAACATGCTCAGAAATCCTCAATACAATTAAAATTGGGATTACTCAACTTAATAAAACATGCAAGATTTTGGATAAGTTAATGCTTTACTAAATGAATAATTAGTGATAAATCCAACACTCTCTTTTCTAAACCCTAATATTGCCACTGTCATCAGCACACCAGATTTGCATGGTTAGTTTGGCCGTCGTCCAACCCCCTCCTGGGGCTGGTCAGCCATCGCAATCGTATGCAAGTATCTTGAAACCTCCTGCACCCTCTACCAAGCCTGTACTACTCAAGCCTGTATCTTATCTGCATGGGGAGCCCATGGTCATCTGGGATCAAACGGAGGTTGACCAGATGATCGTTAGTGAAAGCCTCCAATTTGCTGTCATAGGGAAGTTCTCCTACGGCTGGTTAGAAATTCAAGGCTTGAAGAAGATCATTCCCAAAAATGTGAACTGAAAGGGGACTGCACAATAGGTTTGCTCAGTAATCGATATATCTTAATAAGGGCGACGTTACTTGAGGATTATGTCCACCTACTGTCGAAGCCGGCATTTTATATTGCGCATCATGGGAGATCTTATCCAATGCGAACATTGAAGTGGGACCCAATGTTTAATCCGGAGGAAGAAACATCAATTGCAATTGCTTGGATATCTTTCCCCTCCCTCCCTCCCAATTTCTTTGGAGAAGAACTCATCTTCTCCTTTGTTGCAGCGGTTGGTAAACCACTTCAAGTAGATCTAGCCACAGAAAACAAGACTAGACCCAGCTGTGCTAGAGTCAAAGTAGAGGTAGATCTGCTGGGTGAGTTCCCTAAGAGAATAAAGATAGGAATCAACAAAGGGGCTGGTGAAGTATTAGAGAAGTGGATTCGTATCAAATATGACTACGTTCCCAAAATACTGCACAAATTGCAAGATCCAGGGGCATGCAGAGGAGAATTGTTATGTTAAGCACCCGGAGTTATATAAGAAGCAAGAGAAGGAATCCTAAGAATAGGAGCTTGACATAGGAGAGGGGAATAAACAAAAGTAGGATAATGGGGATGTGGAAAAGACACAAAAAAAGGATGGTAAGACCCAGACGGAGGATGGGAAAAGGGAGGAAATCAGCAAGGTGAGTTTAAATAGCAGAATCGAAAGAATAGGGGAAGGAAGACACATCAACAAAATTTATTGCATAGAAGAGACCGGTAGATTCAGAACAAGTTTGATGCATTGGCAGATGTTGAAGGAGGAGCTGCTCCTACGGAGGACCAAGGGGTCAAAGGACAGGAACCAAACAATCATACCACCAAACAAGGAGTAGAGGGGAACTTGCAGAATAGGCAGCGCGTCGATAACAGTTCTAACAGCCCTAAAGCACCAACAGGAGGTCAAACACCCAAAGAACAGGATCCTAACAACCAAACAATGGGTAGAGGAGAATTTCAAGAAGCAGGCTGCAGATCAATCAACTACTAATTCACCTGAGGAGGATAGTGAGAGAACTATTACTAACCCACAGATACAAGCAGGCTTGGGGGAAAAAATGTACAACCATCTGTGGGGTGGTAGACATCAACAATTCTAACATCTCTCAAAGGGCTGATAATTTTCAGCAACAAGAGGAGGGCTTGAAGGAGGTCACATCTGCAGGCGAGAGAGCAAGCAGGGGAACCAGACCCTCATTTGGAGGAAGATGGGTTAGACTCTAATATAATGCACATGACACAAACTGGTGATTTATCCCTAGACAAGCACAAAATCTAATAGCTAAGAGAGGAAAATCTGGTATACCTCTACAAGTGCAAACAAGGAGCAACAAGGGGAGGACTCAGAGTTGTGATCAATGATTGATAAGGCCCTTTTTGGAATATTAGATCAATTAATACACAAGAAGCGTTTGGTAGATTAATTGATCTACACAAAAAACACAAGCATTCATTTATTGCGTTGATAGAATCATTCCAGGTACCAACAATGATTGATCATTACAAAATGAGATTGGGTTTTGATAATGCTTTTGTGATCAGTGGTGAGTGATTCCTGGCAGCAGGTTACTATGAAATTCACAGTAGGGGCCAAAGATTTTTTAATCACTTCTCTTTATGCAAGGTGCTTAGCTTTAGAAAGGTTAGAGTTATGGGAGGATTTAGAAGAATTTGATGCTAATAACTAATCCTGGATGGTTGGGGGAGATTTTTTAATGTAATCATAACTGAGGAAGAGAAGCTGGGAGGCTTGGAGTTCACTCAGGGGGAAGCTATGGATTTTGCAAAATGTATTAATGCTTGTGCACTAGTAGAAGTCAAATTCTCAGGCAGTATCTATACCTGGTGGAATGGTAGAACTAATGACGAAAGTGTCTTCAAAAGACTGGATAGGGTGTTGGTAAATGCAGAATGCTAGGATTATTGTCCAGTCATTGAAGCACAACACTTGATCAGACAGGGGTCAGGTCATGCTCCTATCCATGTTGAGTGTTACATGGAAGGAATTGAAATTGTGAAGCCTTTCAGATTCCTTCCATGTTGAGTGTTACATGGAAGGAATTGAAATTGTGAAGCCTTTCAAATTCCTTAACTTTTGGTGCAACAATAATATATTTTTGGAGACAGTCAAGATGAATTGGCAGGTGAACATTTCTGGAGAACCCTTTTTAGTACTGCATGCAAAACTAAAAAAAGATGAAAAGGGTGCTGGCAGAGTGGAGTAAGGCAAGCTATAGAAACATTTTCAATAAAAAGACTACTTTAGAAGATATTGTTAGGGTAAAGGAAGCTTGGAGATTGACCCTTCTCCAGAGAATAGAGTAGAGTTGAAAAAATCTGAGGCTGAGTTGAAGAAGTATTTGAAGATAGAAGAAGAATATTAGAGGCGAAAAGCTGGAATGAGATGGTTTATACATGGAGATAAAAATACCAAATTCTTTCAGCCTATGTACGAGGTAAAAGAAGGAAGAGAAGGAAGCTGTAGCTATCTGAAATTATTACTAAGCAAGGGGTTATGCTTAACAATACTGTGGAGATAGGAGAGGCAACAGTAGAGTGCTTGTCTAAGCAGTTTCAGGAGAAACACTATGTTCAAAATTTTAATATGCTAAAGCACATCCCAAGTATGATATTTGCTGAAGATTATCTTAAAACTGAGAGGGTCCTAGAAATGGAGTAGGTTAATACAGCTGTATTTGAGCTAAGTGGTAGTAGTGTGGCAGGGCCAGATAGTTTCACAGGGCTGTTTTTCCAACATTGCTAGGAGATAGTGGGCCAGGATGTGTGTAAGGCGGTGCAAACCTTATTTTGTGGTCATGAGCTTCCTAGACATGTCACTCACACAAGTTTGGTCCTCATTCCTAAAAAGGAGAACCCCAAATCCTTCTCGGATCTCAGGGCAACTAGTCTGAGTTCTTTATTAACAAGATTATTTCGAGAGTTATTCACAATAGACTGACTGACATACTTCCTCAGATTACATCCCTAAATCAGTTAGGCTTTGTGAAGGGGAGAAGCATTATAGAAAATGTACTCTTGGCACAGGAGATTATCAGGGATATGAATAAGAGGACAACACATGTGAAGATTTTTATGAAGTTGGACATGGCAAAGGCTTATGATAGAGTTTCTTGGGTTTTTCTAACTAAAGTGCTAAGGAGGTTTGGTTTCTCTGAAAGACTGATTGATACAGTTTGGAGGCTTGTTTCTAATAACTGGTATTCCATACTAGTTAATGGACAATCATATGGTTTCTTCAAGTCTTTTAGAGGATTCAAGCAAGGGAATCCTCTCTCTCCAACATTATTCATAATAGCAGCGAAATTTTGTCTAGGGGCTAAACAATCATCTCAGTGATCCTAATTTCATTGGATATGGGCTCCCTAAGTGGAGTCCATAGATTAATCACTTGGCATATGGTAATGATACTATCCTATTTTGCTCAGGTGATAGGGGTTCTGTGATTAAGATGATTCATGTTCTTGGTAGCTATGAGAAGATCTCTGGTCAACTTATTAATAAATCAAAGAGCTATTTTTACCTTCATGAAAATACTCCGCTGATTTATTCAATAAGAATCAAAAAACTGATAGGGATAAGGCAAGACAATTTTTCGTTCACATAATTGGTATGTTCAGTGTTCTATGGGAGAAAGAAGAATGCTTATTTTGAGGAGGTGATTAGAAAGATCTCCAGAAGAATACTGTCCCGGTAGAATAAGTATCTTTCCTTTGAGGGTAAACTGATTCTTATAAAGTGTGTTCTTCAGTTCATGCCTGTTTATCTCTTATCTGCAATGAACCCCACTAAAGCTGTATTGAAAAGGATACACCTAAGCTTTGCTAAGTTTTTCTGGGGTAACACCACAAATGAAAGGAGGAAGCATTGGGCCTCTTGGGATAATCTATGTTACCCTGTGGAGGAAGGAGTATTGGGGGTCAGATCTTTATTTGATGTCAACAAAGTACTCATGGCTAAACTTTGGTGGAACTTTAGAACTGCAATAGGCACATTATGGGGAACCTATATGGGCAACAAATCTTGCAAAAAGTTACACCCTGTTTTGCTTCACATGTTTGGAGAAGTATTATTGATATCAGGGAAGAGGTGGAACCCTACATTTGGTGGCAGATTAAAGCAGGAGATTCTATTTTCTAGTTTGATAATTGGACTAGGCTAGGAGCTCTCTACTATGTGGAGGGTGACACAACAAGGGAGGAGGAGATAGAGGTTAAGAGTCTGATTGAGCACAATACTTGGAGGGTGGCTGAATTAAACTCACTCGTTTCTAAAGAGGAAAAATACTTACATCTGCTCAGATATTCCCCAGAGACTGATGAGGATAATGATAAGGTCTGGTGGATGGGAAGCTGTTAGAATCCTTAATTATAGGGATTCCTTAATTATAGGGATTTTCCTTAATTATAGGGATTTTCCTTAATTATAGGGATTCCTTAATTATAGGGATTCCTTAATTATAGGGATTTTTAG
>JAABOM020000002.1:9052731-9064443 GCA_011800125.2 Solanum clarkiae
TAGAGTAATGCGGTCTCGCCGCCTGATCAAGTACCCAAAATCATACAACAAACCGTGTATTCAAATATCTCTCATATACCCGCAACCCACTAGTATCCACAGACCTCTAGACTCAAATGCTGAACAATACGCATATACTAACACATTTACAAAACGTGGGACACAAGAAGCTACCAGAAGCTGGCTCCTGAAACAAAGGGGCACTACGGCTGAAACTGGAGGCCCTAGGCAAGAGGGTCTCGCAGCTGCTCGTCGGTACCTGCGGGCATGAACGCAGCCCCCCCTCCCCCGAAGGAGGGGGTCAGCACGAAAGACGTACCGAATATGTAAAGCATGAAGTACATAAAACAGATAGAACACATAAGCCGAAGGAAATGGGTAAACATGCATAAATGAAACCTGTAGAAAATATCGAATAAAATTTTCCTTTTGTTTTTCTAAAAATAACATGAAAGTCGTGCATATCGGACGGGAAAAACGATGGCGACCTCCAGCATAGCGCCATACCACAGCATCACACCAAAAGTTTAACCCGAAATCTCCATCACACATCATGAACATGGTCAGGTGAGCCAAGGAAGACCACTGCACTCACATATCATGTATAGCATGAGGAACCAGTCACAGCATAACACCGTCTAAGCGAAACTCGACCACTGGAAAAAACCGAGTCCGTTGTATCCAACCAACTTTGAAAAATATACATATATATATAGTACCACGATAGTAACCAGCCCGGGAACCGGTGAAGGATATTACTATTATGTACGGCACGAGTAGAGTCGTGAGGAGCATATGCATCAAAACTAGTTTAAGAGCTTATAGTAAAAAAATAATTTATTGTCAGATCACAAAATTGGTGTCTTGAAAGCTTTACCATCTTTATTCAAGATTTTCATATAAGAATAGTTTCCAAGAAGTTTATGTAATTTTATTATTATGCACATTACAAGCAATGGTCTCAAAGCCTATTGACCTAAGCTTGGGATCTTCATTCAAAAGTCGCACATATTAATAATCTTTGGACCAAGTTGAACTTATAATTTATAAATTTTCCAAGCATCCAACCTTCATGCGAACTAGTACCATTTATGGATTCCAAAGACTTTAAAACTCAAGAATAGGTTATTTTAACCTAGAAGTAGCTAAAGTGGCCATATATTAAATATTGACCCGAGTTAGGAAGGACAAGGAAAGTTCCAATCATAAAAAGGTTGTCAAGCTTACCAACTTATGCCAAAGATAGGAAAATCTACATACTCGTTCATGCCGAGGATAGGAATCTTGATACATTAATTCATGTCAAAAAATAAGAAACTTCACATACTAATTCATACCAAAAAGTAGGAAGCTCTACATACCTTCCTCCTATTCCAAGTTGATCTCGATGCCAAGAAAACCAAGTATTCTTTCGGCTGTGTGGTATCTACAAAACAATTGCAAAAAGCGTTCAATAACCGCCACAAGCATTCACAACCTCCAGGGACACTCCCAAATGATCATGCGTAGTTAATTATTACATAACGCAATTGATGTGCAAGGACACCAAATAGGGAAGCCAACTATTTTTGTCCACTTAACATATTTACGTACTCTTATACGTCCTTCGAATCCACCCTCGCCACTTAAACGTCAACCGAAACCTAGCGACGTCAAAACATCGCATTTTTTGCAATTCCTAAACAATTTGAAAAATCTAATTTTTCCACTAGTTTGTAACATATAAACATGCTCCCTATCTCCTTTACACTTCAAGAATCCCAACGGAACACTCTGACGCCCCACGGAGACGTCTAACGCTAAAACGCGACAAAACTTCCTTAAATAGGCTCCAATCCACTCCATCCATTAATTACATACTTACATGAATTCCATCACTTATAATTCTCTTATAGGATCAATTTTAAGTTACTTGGACGCAATATAACACACTAAAACCAAACGAGCGCTAAAACGCTCTCATTTCGCCCAATTCGACTCCTATGATCGATTATGTTATATAACTTATAACCAACCCTTTTCTTGCAGTTTACATGTTATTTATAACCTTCTCGACACTCCCACAAGGTTTAATTGACATGGGGAAAGCTAGAAATTCAACTTACCTTTCAACCCCTTCACAAGCTCCAAACTTCGTAACCGCAAAACTGAATATTTTCTCGACCAATCAATGCCTCCACGCTACTTAGGGGATTCAATATACCAAGCTTGAAGCGTCAAATAATCGAAAGCCCAAAAAAATAAAATTTTTTCCGTTTGCTACAGTAACCCGAGAGGGTTACTATTCAGTTTTTTTGGTTTTGCTCTAAACTTTCTAAGTGTGTGGAATGTTCTCTCTTGTGTAAGAGATGACATACACATGCATATATAGACCCCAATTCCTTCACATGCTCCAATCACATTAAAACACAACATAAACCCCCAATACTCCAATTCACAACAACAACTTAATAACTAGAAATCTTAAGAAACAAGAATACAAAGATTAAGAACTTACTTGTTTTCTCTTCTTTCCCAGAAATGTTCTTATTGTAAGAACAAAAGGGGTCTATTTACAGACTTGCAATTTTTCCAAAATTGCAATATTAGGGGTCCATCTTAGCCTATTGATCAATTAGGTCCCAAAATTTTCTATTTTGATCCAATCAAGGACTTCCGACTCAAACTTAATTATGCACGTCAAATTCACTTGATACTCTAATCATGCACCGGAAATATACTTAAGTTCAAATTACACGACATCCACAATAATATTTTCTAATTGGATAATTATCCTTAATTTAAAGAAAAATGGGGTCTAACAATAGATCCAATATAAATTAATACAATATTTGAAATGTGAGTTGTTTAACAGTTATTGATTGGAAATAAATATATGACCACATGACATTTGTGATTTTTTTTTTGAGGATTCATTTGTGATCTTAAATGAATGTATTATTTGTTGACGTATATGTGGTTTTCTATAAAAAAAAAAAACTATTTAAAAAAGTTGCATACATTTTAAAAATACTATTTACAATTATGTGCATACATAGATGGCTTATTCGATTTTACTATTGCGTACCATCTTTTTGGTTTTAAAAATAGATAATCTATCTTTTTAAACTAGAAGTTGACGTTGTGGGGGTGATCGATTTATGAAGATAATTATTTACCTTCAAATAATTCAAGTGGAAAAAATAGCAACATAACAACAAAATTATTCTTTTCCTAGCTCGTTAGAAAGCCACAAAAAAATAATATTGTCCTGCAATTATCTACCTCGACTGAATTATATGAAGTAGAAAATCCTATAATAAGTCAAGAGTACAATTGGAACGAAGTTCTTTTGTGGAGTTTTAATCCAAACACAAGAGGTGGGAAGCAATGAATCAAATATTTAGAAGCCTGTTAGGAAGGACACTCTAGTAATTGGATTTGGTGGAATTTGGTGTAATTACACTGTATGATCTGTTTGGTTGGACATGTAATTACTTGGTCAACAGGTAATTGGGTGTAATTACACTTTCCAATTCACAGGGGGAGGCTGTGAATTGCAAGTAATTCCATGATGTAATTACATGTTGGTTACCTTTTACTTTCTTTCTTTTATTTTTATATTATAATTTTAATTTATTTTTTTATTTTGATTATTTTAATTTTTTTATTTTTATTATTTTAATTTTTTCTAAAACTATATTTTATTTTATAATATTTTTTTCATTTCTTTCTTATTTTCAATCTTTATATGTCATGTGATTCCATTCAATTTTTCACATTATCCTTTTTATTTATTTATTCTATGTTTTTTTTTCAGTAACATGATTTTATCAATGTTCTAATTTTTAAATTAAAGTTGAATTTATTGTTGGATAATAATGTTATAAATATATGCATTTTTTTCATTAAATCATATTCATGTATGTTATATTAAAATTTGGCATATGAGGTAATGGAAAAGCCTACATACATTCTACCCTTCTCAAACCCCACTTGAGGATTCCACTAGGTATGATGTTGTTTAAATTTAAAACTTATGTTATATTTTTTTAGTTTTATTTATTTTTGTAGTATTGACTTGATATTTCACGTTATAAGCTATTTATTTTCTCTTGGTTAGACTAGATAGATTCCTTTTTTTTAATCAAATATATTAACATTTTACTATGATATTATATTTATAATATTTAATATTTTTGTAGAATACACATTTCATGATGTTCACATAAAACTTAAAATTTTAGTTTTTATAAATAATTTAATTAAAATATACTAATTTTAAAAGTATAAACAGATTTTTTATAATATTAGTTAAGAATATATATTTACTAATTAATATATTTTTGAAAGACAATATATATCTTAAATGTTTAATTTAATACTCTCTCCGTCCTATTTTATGTGTCACTCTTTGACTTGGGACGGTATTTAAGGAAAAAAGAAGACTTTTAGAACTTGTGGTTTAAAATCATTCTTAGATATTTGTGTGGTGTGAATCATTTCATTAAGGATAAACAAGGAATTTTAAAAGGTAAATTGTTTCCAATTTGAGTAATGTGACATTCTTTGGGACATACCAAAAAGAAAAGGGTGCCACATAAAATGGGACGGATGGAGTGTTATTTATAAATGCCTATTTGTCTTATATAAGTTCTTAATTTTAGATAATTAAATTTTATTTTTAAAATTTAATATAACGTTGTAATTACACTCATGCAACTAAACAACATACTTGTAATTACACTCTGGCAAACAAATAGGATAGTGTAATTACCAAGGTGTGTAATTACTACCCTAGTAAGTACACCAATTCCAATTACCAGGTGACTTTCCAAACAAACCGTTAACAAAAATAGATCTTGCATTACTAATCCTTAAGTTATTAAACTTCATTCCAAACGACCCCAAAGTGTATTGTAGTAAAAAATATTGGATCATTTAAGTTGCTTTTCCTCTTCATTGCTGGAAAAACTTCTCTACTGGAGAGTGACTAGCTTAACACTAATAAGGTAGACTCAGTCTCACATGCAATCTCCTTAGATCTTTATATTTCAATTCATATTCTCTCTCTGAAGAAGGTATAAGATTTTTCTTCATAAAAAGGAAGGTATATGATTTATTGTTCAAAAGGCTTTATGGTTCTTTTCGCACTTCATTCTATTGATGTATTCTATTGCTTGTTTCTGTCAAATGGACTATTGTAGGACGATGCATTTAAAACATGTGATTTCTTTTCTTCCTTTAGTTTTCTATCTTTCCAAGGGTGTTTGCAAGATGTTAATCCTATGTTTATTTAGATTACATTTTTCTGCAATACAGATTTGCTTACTTCTTTGCTCCCTTGTTTGTTCATTTCTTCTAATACTTGGAGAAGATAAATATCTTAGAATGTTACCATTCTCAAAAAAGGAAAAAGAAAATAAATCTCTTAGAATATATAAAATATATATTCTGTAATTGCTATGCATCAATGAATGCACCAGTAAAGTGAATGAAATAGTATTTTCCTTGTCTGACTATTTCTCATATGAAATTGCTGTGCTCTGACCCCTATGCTTTCTTCGACAGTATAAAGCAGATGATACGGTTACCCTCTGGGTAAATAAAGTTGGGCCATATAATAACCCACAGGAAACATACAACTATTACAGCCTTCCATTTTGTCATGCATCTGGTACTACTCACAAATGGGGTGGCCTTGGTGAAGTTTTGGGTGGAAATGAGCTTATCGAAAGTCAGATTGACCTAAGGTTTCAAAGTATGTGGATCTCTTCTGATTTGAATCCTAGTTTTCTTTCTCTTGTTTGATTTGAGTTTACATGGAGGACCAAGGGTCTATCGACTATTGAAAACAACCCCTCTACCTTTATAAAGCAGTGAAGATAGGGCTTAGGTCTTCATGCACACCATCCTTCTCAGGCCCTACTTGTTATTTGAGTTGACATGGACTATTCTACTTTGATAGTAAATGTGGACAAGGGTAGCATTTGTGATCTTGAGCTTGATGAGACGAAGGTTAAGCAATTCAAGGATGCTATTGAAAACAATTATTGGTTTGAATACAAATTTTGTTCTTTTGGTATATTTTAACATTATATAGCTAAAGGTAGTATCGGAAGGGTGGCATTAAAGCTCAAGACTTCCAATTAAACTTTGATTGAGATGGGATATAATACGTATTACACAATCAGAGTTGTCAAATATTGGGTTTCGTTCTAGTAATCCTATTATTCCATCATTGATCATAGTATTTGTGCTAATTCATTTTTGGCAAAAGTCCGTCAAATATTCCAAGAAGAACATCTTTTGTTCAATCATATGTTACATTGTGCACTAAGTATTGTTGCTGATCTACATTCTATGTTTTTGTGTTATAATTTTCTATGGATGGTTTTCATGAAAAGAAATAAAGATCATAGATGGTTTTACTAATAAGTGATTGGTGTAACATTTCTCCTGCTAAAATTTTGTAATGAATTACCAAACTAGGGTGTTAATTATCTCCTAAAGCTTTTCGATGGACACTGGAAAGTTAATTTAGCTTAGTTTGTCTACTCTTTAGTAAATAATTGAGATTGATTTTTCTAAAATCTTTTTGGGGTTTTTAAGCAAGATAGCAATCACAAATTTTGTTGTAAACTGCAAGAAAATATAAGTTGCTTTGTCAATAAGGTAGGTGTTTCTTGGAAATGGCGCAACATAATGCATAAAACCTTAGAATATTGTCCTATCCAATATAGACTTTGGGCTAGTGCATGTTTTCAAAATGCTTACGTTGGACCAAGAAATGTATTATAAAATACTCCCTCCATCCAATAATGATTGTCCACTATACTATTTTGGGATGTCCAACAATATTTGTTCAGTTTATAAAACCAATAAACAATTTATCATCTTTATATCTATTTTACCCTTATTAGTTAATAGTATTCATTTTCAATGTTAAGATGACTTATATTTAATAAGGGTAATTTGGTAAAATTACTCCTATCATTTACTGTTTTTTAATCCTTGTGCTTAGGGACAACTATTGTTGGACAAAGGGAATATGAACATTGATCAGTTTTTCGATAGCTTTACATTTTATCCCAATATTACACAATTTGATGATCAAGGGTTTACTCAAAGTGCAAGATGTAATCCATGAATTTTTATGTTTGTACGACATGTTTCTGTATAAAAAGGACAATGCATGAAGTAATGTGGGAATACTTCTCATTTTTCATGATATAAAGGTACTTTTGAGATGCATTTATGCTTAAAGCTTCGTGAGTGACAGATTAAGCAATAGTTAGCACATCACTACAGGTACCAAGGTGCTAAGGCAAGCAGATGGCTTCTGTATTGGAGAGGACTTCACTAAATAGTAAATATAGATGGAAAAATAATATCTTAATTGTTTAGTGACGTTATTGATGAACATGTTAGCGATTGGAAGTAGGAAATTAGAAATTATAATACTATAAGATCGGTCACTAAATCTGAATTAGGGATCAAAAAATGCATATTGGAAAATTAAAAATGGTTTTCAAAACATGACATGGGTTTTACAACACATTTCAATTAAAATTGCAGCTTTTCAATTTCTTTCTTCAATTGTATTCCTTAAAATTGCTGTGGAGGGAGTGTGATATGTTTTTAGTTTTGGATGGAACCTTTGCTCTCCAACTGAGGAGATGTGTTTCATTTGCTTATGAAATAACATGGGTGCGGCTTCAGCTGTTTGTGGTTTTAACATCTTAAGATATGGATTTCTTTAGCAACTTTTTCTCACATATTATAAAGTTTCCTTATTTCGTCCTTTTTTTATTTGCAACATCCCTGTTGAATTTATGTTGATTTTGCTTTTCTTGACTTGTGCCTTTTTTGTTTTCGCTGTTCAGTTGACCTATCTTATAGAAGGATTATTTATTTTAGCATTTCTAATTTTTTATTTTGCTTGTCTTGACTTTTATTTTCTTTTTATGCCGAATGTCTTTTCCAGATGACTTGCCTTTATGGGGGTATGTGATCTGTAAGCTCTCTCCTCTTCTCTTGCACATTTCCGTTTCTTTCTTGATATAAGGGTAGGTGGTTCTACTTTGTGCTTTATTTAGGTATTGTAAGTTTTGTCAGTGAGCTACATACCGACAGAAACAGTGATAACAAACATGTGTTTTACACACATAAGAATATTAATATTAAATACAATAAGGACCGTGTTAATGTCTTTGTTTATTTCACATATATAGCCTGTCTGCATACTGCTGTGCCTATTTCTTTCTTGCAGATCATTCACGTTAATCTCTCTCAGGAGAGCCCCAAGCCTTTGAAAGCCGGGAGAACCTTAGACATGACATATTCTGTCAAATGGGAACCTACCAATATCGATTTTGCTCATAGTTTTGATGTTTACTTGGAGTACCCATTTTTTTTAGCATCAGGTGGGTATTAGTTTGAGGCAATATTTCTTTAAGCAAACTTACTATACCTTTTATGTATTTTGTATCACTAGATCTGGATTAACGTAAAGTTGTAAAATCCTCACATGTTCATTTTGGCATCACAAAATTCGTTATCATGCTTGATTTTCGTATTGGTTATAATTGTAATTTTCACTCTGCAGATCCCTTGGTTCTCCATATTTAATTCCTTCATGATTGTCATCTTTCTTACTGGTCTAGTGTCTATGATTTTGATACGGACACTGAGGAATGATTATGCCAAGTATGCTCGGGAAGATGATGATCTCGAAACCTTGGTAAGAACCTTGTGTTTAACTAAGCCTTGAATAGGCTTTCTGTCCTAAAATGTTAATGTTATTGTCTCCAGAAAGAGATGTTAGTGAAGAGTCTGGTTGGAAACTTGTTCATTTTGGCTTCCTCATTATCTAGCGCTTATTTCAGCTCTTGTTGGTACTGGTGAACAACTTGCACTGCTTGTTCTCCTTGTGATTTTGTTGGCAATTATGGGGACATTATATGTTGGGTATGTCGGAACATTTGATATCATTTTTTGAAATTTTAGTTGGTTACTTAATGATGCCTTGAGGCAATTCATAGAGCCATTTTATGATATGCTTATTTTTCTGATTTTCAAATTAAACTGTACATTTATTTTAGTAAACTGATGTTGTTCTTTTCTAGTGCCATTTGTTCTACCTCACTCCATGTATATGCTACGTTGACAGAATTATAAGCTTAAACAACATTTTCTCTTTTTTTTTGGTGGGGGGGAGTGGGGAGTGGGGTGAGTCTTGAGTACCTGGTAAAGTTGCTACCATGTGATTAGGAAGTCACAGTTGGAAATAGCCTTTAGCAGAAATGCAAGGTACGACTGAGTACAATAGACACTTACGGTTGGGCCTTTCCCTGGATCGTGCTCATAGCGGAAGTTTTATTGCACCGAGCTTACCTTTATTTGGGGGAGGGGGGAAGGAAAGCTTAAATGTCACATGTTTATTGTTTTTTTTAGGAGAGGTGCTATTCTCATGACTTTCATAGTGTGCTATGCTTTGACATCATTCATTTCAGGCTATGGTACTGGTGCGATGTACTCACGGGATGGTGGTATGTGCTCTTGCTTATCTATATTTTATGCCTACAAGTCACTACTTTTTCTAGACGTCTTTTTTATGATTTGCCACTTTTGGTTCATCTGACTAAAAAAGTTAAGGTGAACAGACTATTTTGCCTTGTGTTTATTAGTATTTTCTGTGGACATTTTCTAGTGCCAACATTATCTGAGTGCATAGCTTTTATTCCCTTGTATTGTTAGGTTTACTCTCTGTATATATGTATATATATATAGATATTACTACTTATTATAAGAGGGAATAAGCACATAAGTCTTTGTCAACGTGTGTGCTTTCACGCAAATATATTAAACTTCTAGGGCAAACTGCTTAAGAAACCACGTTCGCCCAAGTTTTAGCCTGACATGCAAGGATGGAAGTTCTGGGTTTGAACCCCACTTCCAACATTTAATTTTTTCCCCTGCTATTTTCATCTAGCAACATAACAAAGTAAATCACTTAAACTTAACAAACTACACACTTGGCTTAATGGTTGCAGCATGTCATTACATGATGGACGTCTGGGGTTCAAATCTGAGCTGCTTGCTTCATTGCCTCCTTATTACATGTGGTCCGATCAAAATATTTCATGAATTTTGGCGTGTCTGTTTTAACTATTTAGTTATATTCCTCCAACTGCTCCAACTTGATTTTATGATACTGTCAAAATATTTCAAGGATCTTGATGTGCCTATTTCATCTCCTCCTTCATTATAAGTGGTTCAATCAAAATATTTTGTGGATTTTGATGTGTCTGCTTTAGCTACCTAATTATTTTCTTTTAGCTGCTCTAACTTAATTTTATGAAGCAGACATAATTATTTTCTTTTAGCTACTCTAACTTAATTTTATTATTATATAAATCCATATAAAAAAATAATAATTATTGGGCCCGTGCATAGCACGGGCTTCCCTTTACTAGTATAAATATATACACAGAGAGTATATGAGGTATTTCTTTTGATTTACCTAGTAGATATGTGCTTAAAGCATGTCTCTCTGTCTGAATGTCTAGATAAAAGTGTCACGGTGTTTGATTCTTGGTTGCAGGGAAAAGATGGATCAAATCAATGATTCTTACAGTGTCAGTTTTTCAATTTTTGTGCTTTGGGATTGGCTTTATTCTGAACACGATTGCAATATTTTATGGGTCCCTAACAACCATTCCCTTTGGTACGATAGTTGTTGTCTTTGTCATATGGGCATTTATTTCCTTCCCCCTGACTTTTCTTGGTACTGTTTTTGGGAGAAACTGGAGTGGCACTCCAAATAATCTATTGTCACGACCCAAACCTAGGGCCTAGATGTGACTGACAAATGGGGAATCCGAAGGCACCCCAAACAAGCCTTATAGCATAACATTACACATACTTGGCCGCGAAAGCAATTAGAATGACAATAAGAGATAAACGTAAACAAGGGAATAGGGACTAAGGGAAACTTCCATATTATAAACATCAAGAGTCAATAGAGTCAAGCTCATAGTATAGGTACATAATAGACAAGACAAAGCAACCGGGCTCACCCTCATAGTCAACACACAAGTCAAAAAAGAAAGTCTTAATACATGGCAAGATATCATAAGTAACGTCTCCGGAATGGAGGACTCACCAACAAGCTTGATAGAAGGCGTACTAGCCACGTGGTGGAGGAGGATGATCAAGGTACACCGGTTCCTACATGGTGGCATCATGCAGACATAAAGTATGCATTAGTGAGTTTGAATATATTAAGTATGTAGGATGCAATGCAATAAGAGGTAGACATCATAGGCAAAATGCATAATCATGAGCAATGAATAACATACTAACAATATGGCATGTATGAATGATGCTTGAAGTAAAACCATGCTTATATAGATTATAATACGAATGTGAGGAGTGATCATTATAGTGTAAGCTAAGGCCTACCACCCACTTATATAGGCGCAAGAGGTACGAACCCCTTCATGAGGTTGATGGAGTACAAACCCCCCACCGAGGTTGACAGAGTACTAACCCCCTATGAAGTTTAACAGAGTACAAACCCCCCATCAAGGTTGATAGGTACCAACTCCCAACAAGGTTACCGGGGCCTACCACCCCCCATGCTAGGTGACCAAGGTACCAACCCATCGATAGGTTACCCAGGCCTATAACCCCCTGCGCTAGGCTTGGTCATCCCCAACACTATATAGA
>JAABOM020000002.1:9064543-9075054 GCA_011800125.2 Solanum clarkiae
CTCATAGCCTCCTACTCATAGTTGTGGTGCACAACACAACCATGAATAAGACTCTAATCAACGTGGTGTGTTGGACTCCTAGGATCTAACAACCTAGTGCTCTGATACCACCTTTGTCACGACCCAGGCCTAGGGCCTAGACATGACCGGCGAATGGGAAACCCGAAGGAACCCCAAAAAAGTGTCATAGCATATCATTAAACATCCTTGATCGCAGAAGCAACTAGAATGACAACAAGAGATAAACGTAAACAAGGGAATAGGGACTAAGGGAAACTTCCATAACATAAACACCAAGAGTCAATAGAGTCAAGCTCATAGCATAGGTACATAACATATCCAACAACACCTCTACTACATAGATAAGAGCGAGGGCTAAGATAAAGAAACCGAGCTCACTCTCATAGTCAACACATAAGTCAAAAGAGAAAGTCTTAATATATGGCAAAAGATCATAAGTAATGTCCCCGGAATGGAGGACTAACCAACAAGCTTGATTAAAGTCGTACTAGCTATGTGGAAGAGAAGGATGATCAAGAGGTACATCGGGTCACATGGCGATATCATGTAGGCATAGAGTATGTGTTAGTACATTTGAATGTACTAATTACGTAGGATGCCATGCAACAAGAGGTAGACATCATAGACAAAATACATAATCATAAGCAATGAATAGCATACTAACAATATGGCATGTATAAATGATGCTTGAAGTAAAACCATGCTTATATAGATCATAATACGAGTGTAAAGAGTGACCATTATAGTGCAAGACAAGTCCTACCACCCCCTTGGATAGGAGTATGAGGTTTGAACCCCTTTATGAGGTTGATAGAGTACAAACCCCCCACCGAGGTTGACAGAGTACTAACCCCCCATCAAGGTTGAGAGTGTACAAACCCCCCATCAAGGTTGATGGATACCAACCCCCGACAAGGTTACCCAGGCCTACCACCCTCCGACCTAGGCGACCAAGGTACCAACCCCTCGATAGGTTACCCGGGCCTATAACCCCCCGAGCTTGGCTTGGTCATCCCCAACACTAAATAGAGATAGTATATATACACTTCTTTAATCATCATACCATCATCATTTCATCATCACCTCATCATCATTTAATCATCATATTGTCATTCAACTCATAAGACATACATTGAACCTTCAATTCCTCAAGAATCCATATCAGACATTTTATTGAACACTTAGAGGTTGTATAATGCTAGATAATAAGATAACAAGGTAAGATTTTATGCAAGATACAAACCGAATAATTTCTATACACCCTTCTAGAAATAATAGATGCACCAATAGGAGTAGACACCTCATATGACTCATGCAACAACTCCGCCTCAACATGGAACTTTTTAGCAACAAAGGGGGTAACAAAGGAAAGGGTGGCACCCAGATAAATCAAAGCATATACATCAAGATCAAAGATTTTCAACATACTGGTAACAATATCAGGGACTCCACCAATCCCTTGCCTCCCATGTAGAGCATAGAATCGATTGTGCTTTGGGGCACCACCTTGAGGACCACCTCTACCCAATAGCACCACATTAGCACCCCATACCTTGCCATAGTTTCTTAGATAATCTACTTTCTTGTGACCAAGCTCCCCACATTCATAGCACGCATTAGAACCCCTCAAACATGGTCCTTTATGGCTTCTCCCATATTTGGGGCACACATTGTTAGGAACCATCCAACCAATACCTTGTGGCCTAGGGAGGTCATTGGCAAACCCCTTATTAGTAGCATGAGGAGGCCCTTGGCCTTGACAAAATCTAGCACCCTTGTAGAACTTGCCCTCAAATTGGGCTCTCTTGGCCTCATGGCCCCTCCTTTTTCTCAACTTCTCTTCTTCCATTTGCTCAACATATGTCATCAACCAAGACAAGTCCATGTCACTAATAAGCAAGGCAGACCGGCATTCTTTACTTACCCAGTCGAAGACCCCCATAACAAACTTATTCGTCCTTGACTAGAGTCGGCCACCAAGTGAGGATCATACTTTGAAAGTTGATTAAATTTCACGGCATATTTCCTCACACTCATACCACGTGTTTCAAGATCAAAAACTCAACTAACTTTGCTTTCCTAATCTCAAGAAGGAAGAACCGATTAAGGAAGGCCAATTTGAATTCCTCCAAAGCACCACATAGCCATTGCCTTTCTCACCCTTCCATTGATCATACCAAATTTGGGATACCCCCTTGAGTTGGTACGCCTCCAACTTCGCCTTCTCATTTAGCCCAACTCCTATGATAGACAAGAGTTTGTAGACCTCAATGATAAACTCTTGTAGATCTTCATCCGCCTTTGACCCATGGAAAGCCATAGGATTCATCCTCATGAAGTCTGTTACCCTAGCTCCCGAGGTATTAGCATGAGGGGCTTGGGCCCCTTGTTGGACTTGGTGGCCACCACTTGTGCAAGCACAGTAAGAGAATCTCAGAGCTCACCATTGGTAGGTTGCTCCTCGGGAGTTTGGGCACGTTTTCCTCTAGTTTTTGGCATGATGTAGCATATGAAGGAACAATTATTTGGGGGAAAACCTTATCACAACTCTATAGCACGACTTAGAACATGAAAAAAATATTTCTTAAAATACCTCATAGCCTCTTATTGATAGTCATGGCGCACTTCACAACCTTGAATAGGACTCTAATCGACGTAGTGTGTTGGACTCCGAGGATTCAACAACCTAGTGCTATGATACAAGTTCATCAAGACCTAAACCTAGGGCTTAGACGTGACACTGTGAATGTGGAACCCGAAGGAACCCCAAACAAGCCTCTTAACTTCTCATTACACATCCTTGGTCGCGAAAGCATATAAAAGACATGTAGAATGGAATGGGGCATTGGGGCTAAGGGAAAGCTTTGCAACAAATCAACATCAAGAGACAAGGAATCATAGCTCATATCATAAATACATAACTTGTCCAACAAAAAACTGTACATACATAAATAGAGCGGGGGCGCAGACAAAGTAACCAGGATTACTCTCATAATCAAGTAGAACATAGGATAGTGTCTCAGTACATAGATAAGAAAAAAAACATAAACCAAAATCCCCGAAATGAGGACTCACCAATGAGCTTAGAATAGCACCATCTAGCCACGTGGAAGAGGAAGATGATTAACTTAGGCATCAGTTCCAACATATTGATATCATACAGGCAAGAGTATGCGCTAGTATGTTTGAATATACTAAGTATGTAGGATGCAGAGCACTAAGAGATAAGCTTCATAGTCAACATACATAACAATAGGCAATAGGCATAATATAGCAATATGACATGTATGATCAATGCACTAGTTAAACATGCTTAAGTAATCCATACTCATATTAAACATCATATGTGTAGAAGAGACCAAGCTAGCTATTTAAGGCATAAACCCCTTGGTAGCTATGTGGTTAAAACCCTTCACGTGGTTGATGGCAATCACACCTTACCAACAAGATGACGAAGTATAAACCCCTTGCATTGTTGATGAGTATAAACCCCAATATGGTTACCCGAGCTCTTGTCCCCTCGGATTGGGCATGGTCTAATGCAACACTTTATATAGGATTCATCATAGGCTCTCGTGCAACATTTCATATACGAATAATCATATACAAAAGTTCATTTCATCATTATAACATCATTCATATCATATCTCATGCTTTGGACATTCATTTCCTCATGAAACCATAACCGGACATTTTATCAAACACCTTAGAGGAGTGTAATGGAGGTAAAAGACTATGCAATTTAAGGATGAAATCATGCAAGAAAATCCATTGTAAAACCATCAATCAACATCTTGCAATGCCCCCAAGACATTCACATTAAAACTCCTCATCAAATCCAACATTAGATCCAAGATTTGAAGCTCAAAACTTGCTAAAACAATCATACTTTCATGAACTAAAAATCACTGTGCAGTAAATTTCTCAATATATAAGACCCACATGTAAAATCAACTTTAAATCATGCAATATTAGTAAAAAGGAGACCTAGGCACCATGGGTGAAAGGATCCAATGGTTCAACACCACATACCTTAGCTTTGGAGAAGTTCTTAGTGAAGGTTGAAGATGGAGGCTTGAAGCTTGAAGAGAAGCCTTAGCTTTAGATGAGGTTTTTGGGTCTAGAATTTGAGAGTAAAAATATGGCTACGTGTTTGAGTGAGTGTTGGGAAATATTTTCGGGAATATAAGGGTGAAATTTGGCTAAGTATAGGTAAAAACACATTTGGGAAAACTTAGGCCCAACACTTAGAAAAATCTAGATGGACTAACAAAAACTATGCAGAAAATATACGTCTTCACATCGTGGAGAGGATGCGGAGACTCTGGAGAAATCGCACCAAGTGAAATTTTATAATTCGATTCCTTTACTTTAGATTCGAGGTTAGACCCTTGTCACCCTAATTTGGATCCCCTGAATAAAAATATGAAGTCAAATTGTCAAAATAACCAATGAACTTTTAGATATATGAAAAATAAGATTTCGGGCACTTCCAAGACACGTTTTTGGGCATTTTTTGGAGTCGTTTCACCTTCTGTCAGGTTTATAAGCACTAAGTTACTTGGAACAACAAACTAAAGGGGAAAAGTTGATAGATGTAGATACAAAGAACTTGAATATCCTTCAATTGATTGGAAATCCTTTATAATTAATATGAATGTGAAATGATGCATGGATTTAAAATACAATTAGGGGTCCTCCTGTTGATCGGACAGTTTGCTTTTTTTCCACTAGTTTGTGGTGTTTCATCTGCCACTTCTTAGATACAATTGGAGGTTGAGGGTCACGATGCATGGCAATGGGAATCTATGTTATTTAGTTTGTGTGAAATGGTCAATTGTGTTTGTAGGATGCTCCTTCATTTTAGGGAAAAGGGCCAAAGTTACCCTTCAACTTTAGTATAATGGTTACATCTATCCTCTTTTATAATTTGTGGCCAAAATTACCCCACCCATAAAAAAGTTATCAAATATTACCCTCAGTTTAATGGATTTCCCAATTTCCCTTTCATTTACTCAATTTCACTTGATTACGTATTTACCTGTTACAGTTACCGTTACCTCATATAATTCAAAATCCCTTTTATTTACTGCATTCCAAACAAATTGAGTGTTTATATAGTTTATTAAGCACTTGATTATCATAGAAAATATGATCACTTGATTGTTATAATTAAACATTTTCCCTTGTTAATAATAACTTAAATCTTGAATTATTAATTTTCATTTCTTGCTTGCTTGATTGAAGATCTATATATGTTTTGCATGATAATCTATCTTTGTGATTTTTTTTAGGGATCTTAAAAGATCTCTCTATTCTTTTTAATTAAATTAAAATAATACTTTTATTTATGTCTGTAAATAAAAGGCAAGAAATTAATTCAACGATCTCTGCAGTCTACACATAAAACAAAACATATTTTAGATTTCCTTTTAAACGTTAAAGTATCCAAGTATCTATTTTTTCTTTTGAAACAAAATTCATTACATAGGATTGTCTAGTAAAAAACAGAATTGTACCGACACAAAGTCTAATCAGTGGCAAATTTTTCTTCCATAGGTTATTAATTTCATTATGAAACTTAACATTGAAATGACAGTGGATGATATAGAAATACCACTGGTAAAAAAATGTAGTAAATATAAAGGGATTTTGAATTGGTTATTTGGATAGCGAGTTAATGGCTAATCAAGTGAAATTGGGTAATTGGAAAGGGAAGTCATCAAATTAAGGGTATATTGAGGACTTTCTTATTGTTGGAGTGAGTTTTGGTCACATAGTATATTGGAGGATAGATGCGACCAATATATTAAAGTAGAGGGGTAAATTTGTCTCTTTTCCTCATTATAAAAAAAAGATATCCTTTCCCTTTCATTTTTATGTCAATTAAAATGTGTTGGAGATTAACTGGAAAAGATTACATGGGTTAATGTGAAGGGAATTGCTTTTGGACAGATAGATATTATATTCCTTTAGGCCTATTCAGTTTATTTTATTTTACCTGCAGAACCGAGGGAGAGAGGAACATCTTTTTTTTTAATCCTTAGTTAGTATGGAAAGAGGACAGCTAAGGGACTTCAACCTAATCCTTTTATATAATGATATATTGTAGTTTGCATATGTCCACTTTTTTTTAAATTGAAGAAGAATATATGAAGTAATGCCTTTTAATTTGCACATGGCTATTTTTTAAATTGTTCATGTCACATGTATACAGTTTTCTTTGAAATTGCTAGGCTTTTGCAGTATTTAAAGTCATTGCTAATCTCTTCTATTGTGCTCTTTTGCAGGTTTACTATGTGTATGGATTTATGCCTTTGATCTTTCTGATCCTCATTATTGTTACTGTTTGTGTGACTATTGTGGGATCATATTTTCTACTAAATCCTGAAAATTATCATTGGCAGTGGACTTCATTTTCTTCAGCTGCCTCTACCACTATCTGTGTATACCTATATTCAGTTTATTATTATTATACGAAGACTAAGATGTCAGGGTTCTTCCAGACCAGCTTCTACTTTGGCTACAAGCTGATGTTTTGTCTTGGATTAGGGATTCTCTGCAGTGAGTGTATTAGCTCCAGTTTTAAAGACCATTCATGCGATAATGTTTGACAAGGATCTGCTTTTCATTTTTAAGAATTTATGTTAGTGATGATTTATGTTCACTTTTCTATCTGTCTCATTGCTCTGGACAAGGATGCATCTATTAATAAGTTTCTTTCTATGTGTTGCTTGTGAGAAACTATTGTGGCCTTTTATTTTGTTCGATGTTATTCTAATCAATCACTTAATATTATCGTCAATGCTCAGGAGCTTTTGGATTTTTGGGCTCTAATCTATTCATGAGGAGGATTTATAGAAGCAACAAATGTGACTGATTTTCTTTTGAAAGAGATACTGAAAATGTCCTCACTTTTCCTGGTGACTTGCTATGAGGTCAAGAAGAGTACAAGAATCATACATCTTCGTGGAGTTATTCAATCAACTGATGATAGGTGCCTCTGCCAGGAATCATCGGAGCCTGAAAGTTTTCCTATCTCATTTGGGCTGTAAGAGATTTTTTTCTTTTCTCTTGTACCTACAATTAGAAAGATTAGATAGTTTGAGGGATTCAAGGCTAGCTTTTCAAACACTCATTTGGTAATTTTGGACGCTTAATCCTTAATTTTTTTATTATTATTGCGAAAGAATGGAAGTCGAGGTTTGCAAATTTTAGTGTTAAAAATTATTGGCAAATATTAGCCAAAGATTAAGAAGCGCACTTTTTATGATAGTATTTTTCATTTACTTTTTTAATCAATGTAATTTTAGGGATATCCCACTCCCTATGGTAATACAAGAATAATAATCGTTTTTATATTTCTGAAAATTAGAAATGACATTTTACGAAAACATGTAGCACTATAATTTTTTTTATGTATACATTAATTAAATTGCAATTATTGTAGTATACGTTTATTTAGCATCTTGATTTTGTTCATTTATGCTCATTTATTTTGATTTAAAATTTATTGTATACATTGAATGTGACATAGCCAATACAGTGTATAGATTACTAGTATGTTATTTTGTATACATTAATAGTATGCATAATTGTATAAATGTTGGTATGTACCTACGATAGATGTGTTATTTATGTCAAAATATTATGAAACATACAATTAGATTTGTATATATATTATCAGCTGTGTATACATAATATTCTATTACATATCAATTTAATTTGAAGACTTATCAATTTATGCGAATTCATGTTTCACGGTGGAAGTGTCATATTCAAACTATATTCATTTCTATCAATTTATAATATTCCTCCAGAGTGTGTGCCTTGCATATGTATAATTAATTTTATATTTATTAATTTTGTGTAACACAAAGAAGATAAAGCAAGATACTCTACAAAGGAAAAACGTTTTCATTTCAAAACAATTAGAAGAGTTTCTAAAGAATGTGATGTAGTGGCCTTTATTGTCAGTTATATCCCCAATGTGTTTCTCAAAATTAATGTTTTTTCAAAATAAATGTTTTTCTTTATAATAACACCTCTTGAAAAATTCTATATAAGCAGGCTTTTGTGAACATTATACGACAAACTAACTAAAAAAGAAAAGAAAAGAAACTAACTTCCTCATTTTTTCTTCTTGAATAGTTTTAGGCAATTAATGTTTGGGCAACTTCCAACCTTTCCTTCATGGGTGCACGTGTTTGAAAGTAACTATGAAACCTTAGGAAGCGATCAACTACAATGATTTGCATTTCTGTCAGGTCAAAATTGTTTTCAAGGCAGTGGCATGTCAGGACAAAGTTCTTATAATAATTTATTTAATTCTAGTCAATATCAATATTGTAGTTATTCTTTTAACCATTTAAAAGCGATTTTCTTACATACTATATTGATAAATGGCCATTTCTTTGAACAAAACTTTTCTTGATCTGTCAAAGCTTGATTCTTTGGATGGTCACAATTTTAAATGTTTGTCACAAAATTTTTTGATTCTTTTAATAATTAGAAGTTGATTATGTTTTATTTAATGAGCCTCCTTTAGATAGTTCTAATACTTTACTAATTCTAGTAATGTTTTAACTATTGATGCTACTACTAAAAAGAAGTATGAAAAAGATAACCAAACTGTTAGAAGACACTTGTTGAATCATATGATTAATCCTTTATTTGATATATATAAATCTTCTAAGAAAATATGGGTTAATTTAGAAAGAAATATGGTGCTGACAATGCAGGAAAGGAAAAATATGTTGTTGATCAATGAATTAAATTTCAAATGATTGAGGATAAACCAATCATGAAACAAGTTCATGAATATGAGAATTTGACTACTGATGTTCTCAATGAGGAAATGAAGTTATTGTAACACCCCACATTTTATAATACTAGTACTACGCAAATAAAACATGATATGGTTTGGTCAAATTAGCGCCCATTTTTAAAAGTGCTTGAATCTCAAATTAAAGGGTGATATATATGCCTAACACTGAAGAGGCTCGAGTGTAAATAAGTTTTATGTCAAATTCAGGAGATCACGACCCTAAACAAAGTGAAAGAATTGAGGTGCCTGTAGGACTTAGAAAGCTAGCAGGTGAGTCACCTACTTGCTTAGCTTAAATTTCTAGCTAAAAGGATACGAGGATCGACGTCGAATTTGTCCAAGTCCGATTATGAATAAAGTTCGTGTTAAGAGTGTAACTTTAGCCCATGTTTTAGCATCATAAATAGACTATATTTTCAGCCTAAGAAGGATATCAAAAGGGCCCAAGTACATCACAACCCACTTGACTAATTAGGCCCAAACTAAATGAAGAGGAATTAGGAAAAATGGGCAGACAAGGTCCACCAACTTTGAGACCTATTTAAGCCCAAGTATGAGAGCCAAGCTGCTGCATCACCAGCTTCTTAATATGTACTAATATGTGATCAAAAGTGCAAGAGAACGTCAGCCAAAGATACCCTTTAAGAGGGCTCAAAAACAACCCCTTAAGTCATTTCACTTGAAATAATTTTTCAGCTTTCCTAAAGAATCTTATTTTCTCTTTACTTCACTTAACAAGGCAGCCAATACAACCCTCTAGGGTTCTTGAAGGAAACCTAAATCTTGAAGGCTAAGGTAAGTGGAAATATCCATGTATTTATTATACTTATCCCATGATAAATAAGAAATACATGTTAGTTATGCTTGCTGAAATTGTTGGACAGCATGTGTTCCAAAAGTTGTTGTACATTTTTTTTATTTATTTGGAAGCTTTTATTTTTTTGGTTGGATTGATTATGAAGGGATGCTACTGTTCATAGCGAGTGTTAGTTCTATAATGATGTATAAAGGCTGTTGCACCACTTTTACAGTCCGTAAAAGTGAGTTCTTATAGGATAACGCAATTGTGTTCTTAGTACAAACTTGTGGGTTGATGGATGGAAGGCTATTACCTCACGTCCTTCATGAATGATTTAATACTATATAAGACTATTTTAAGGATACTTTTATGTATAAATGTGTTGAGGACAGTTTGGGTAAAGTTGAAATAGGTTCGGGATTGTCGACGTCAAAATGTAGCGAAGGGGTGTAACATTATGCCGCCGATTTTTATGTTGCGTAGAATTGTTATTTGTTGTACTTTGTGGGCTATTGTAGGACTATTATGGAACTAAAAGTGATTGCACATGATATGTATATGATAATGTGTATTAGAAAATACGATTAGGAGAGGAAAGGTTGAAAGAATACTCTCAGATTTATAATTATCCGCTTGCTGCCCATATGTTATTTTTTTATGAGATTGGGCTACTAAAATGTATCTATTGGCTGCTAATGCTAGTTTTATCGCCTACTTTGTTGTAGATAAATATTTGGAGGAAGGAAAGGTTATCTCGAGGTAATAGCGAGGTCGTACAATGAGGTAGGTAAGGCTACTCGATTTCGTATTACTTGGCATGAAATCTAGATTCTTCCTTGGCACATAAAGGTACTTACCAACTCT
>JAABOM020000002.1:9075154-9115526 GCA_011800125.2 Solanum clarkiae
CGTACATGTCCTTAATCGCCCTGATATAAGCAACTGGGACACCTTTTACCTCTAGACACCTCCACAAGACATCCCTTAGGACTTTGTCGTATGCCTTTTCGAGGTCAATGAACACCATATGAAGATCCTTTTTTCTTTCCCTATATTTCTCCACTAACCTCCGGACAAGTTGAATCGCTTCAGTAGCCGACCACCCCGGCATGAATCCAAACTGGTTCTCTGAGATAGATACGACACTTCACCCTCGTCTCCACTACTCTCTCCCAGACCTTCATAGTGTGGCTTAACAACTTGATACCCCTGTAATTATTACGGTTTTGAATATGTCCCTTATTTTTGTACAATGGAACCATTGTACTCCTTCTCCATTCATCAGGCATCTTAGCAGTCTCCATAATAACATTGAACAGTCTAGTCAACCACTCAATGCCCTCCTTGACCATGTTCTTCCAGAAGTCCACCGGAATCTTATCGGGCCCGATCGCCCTCCCGGAACCAACCTCTCGCATACATTCTATATAGATACACAAAAATAATTTCGGGGTCAATGGGTGCTCGAGCACCCAACCGATGCCACATGGATCATCCCCTACCTTACACCCTTGACTGAGATGGGTGGGGGAAGCTTCTCAATCACTTCTATTTTACACTATCAACCTCGATCCCTTTGATGGAGATTTTGTTCCCCAACATAATACCCTTTTTTACCATGAAGTGACATTTTTTCCAATTCAGTACCAGATGGCATTCCTCACACCTTCTTAGCATAGCCTGCAAGTGCTTCAAGCAATCCTCAAATGAGAGCCCAACCACATTAAAGTCGTCCATGAAGACTTCAATAGTGTCCTCTACTATTTTTGAGAATATGGACATCATGCATCTTTGAAATATTACTGGGGTGTTACACAACCCAAATGACATCCCCTTGAATGGGAAGGTGCTCTAAGGGCCTGTAAACATCATCTTCCCTTGATGTTTTGGAGAAATGGTGATCTTGTTGTAGCCTGACTATCCATCAAGAAAGCGGTACGAGCCCTTTCCAGCTAATCGGTCTAACATCTAATCCATGAATGGCATGGGAAAATAGTCCTTCTCTATCGATGAACTGAGCTTCCTGTAGTCTATGCACACTCTCCATCTAGTGACTGGCCACATAGGGATAAACTTATTGTTGGCATTTGGTACCACAGTGATACCCCCTTTCTTTGGAACTCACTGAACTAGGCTCACCCATTCACTGTTGGTAATCAGATAGAGCACTCCTGTATCTAACCACTTGATGATTTCTTTGTGCGCGAACTCTTGCATAAGGGGGTTGAGATGCCTTTGATGCTCAATGCTCAGCTTATATTCCTTGACCAATTGGATTTTATATGCACATACCCCGGGACGGATACCAATGATATCTGCAGTCATCCACCCAATGGCCCTCTTGAACTGTTGATGTCTTATACTATCTTTTTGAGGATAAAGCAGTCGCTGTCACGAAATAGAACCTAACAAAGGTTAAGGTCGAACCCACGGGAAATACGTAGACTCAAGAGAATTCAATGATAGCAATTCAAATAGTTAACCAATTTAATTAACCAAAGGGGGGGTTTTGCAATAATCAATGAAAAATAAAACTAAACTAACAAACACAACGGAGAAACCAATATGGAGAGAAACTGGGGTACTGTCTTCCCTATGATTCCCTAAATCAATATCACTAGATAACCTAAATCTTTTCTGGTGTGTAGCATACAAGATGGTAAGTTAAGTTCACCAAGCCCGTTGGTCAAAGATGAGAGGTGAATTTCACTATATGACTTCGCCCACCTCCATGGTGTGCATTACTAACCCTTACCTATTAGTACCAGTACAATCTCCCCTTGGCCCAGTTTGGTTGATTAGATAAGAGCACATCAATGGAATCCTGTTAATTAATCTCTTTTCCTATTCATTAATACCTTGGTCCAGTCAGTAACACTAGGTGGGTTTTAATGTTGACCACCATGAGAAAACATGCAAAAACAAAGAGAGTTAACTAATACATGCATACAGACCTTCCAAGAATTATGAATTACCTGGTTTTACCTTATTATTTATTCATGGTTCCCACAACCCTAGTTGTGGATTTAGCTACTCATATTTTGTGTGGATGTAAGAATCATGGATTGAGAAAACAAAATTGAACACTTACACAATAGATTAAGAACAAGAAATCCAACCTCAATAAGAATCACAATCTTAAAAATGAAATTCAAACACAAGTGTTCTCAAAGACGCTCCAATATGATCTCATAATTTTTTTCTCTCTAATTATTGAGTTATCTGATTACTAGATGAAAAACTTCTGAAAAATAACCTAAAAACCCTATTTATAATAAGTAAAATACAAGTCCTAAACAAAATAGGAGGACTCATCGGCAAGTCATATGGAAGGGGTTTATGGGTCGTATTGCATTCCATGGCTCGTAATCGGGATCTCATACACAACTGTTGGAAATTGGACTTCAACTCTACGATACTCCTCGACGACTCGTAAAATAGTTTATGACCCATCAAGGGGTTTGTCTGATGAATCTTCAGAAAGTCCTAATCCTTGATCCTCTGGGCATGAACCATCTTCTACGACTCGTTAAACCATCCATAACTCATTTGCATGTTCATAGAATCAACTTCAAAGAATAGCCCCTCACTGGAATTGTTCACGAAACTACTTCACAACCTGTAGAATGATCTACAGCCTGTAAAGGGTCTCGTATAGCAGCAAGAACCATCAACATCTGCACTTTTTCCCAACATCAAGGCCAAACTTGTAATCCTACAAACATAACATAAAAACACATAAAACCAACTAACATCGCATTGAGAACACACAAAATTCTATGTTTTAAGCATCTAAAGTATTGTATGTTGGCAACAGATCAACGCCCTCAATTTAAAATTATTGCTTGTCCTCAAGTGATGGAGTCAATCTATATAGATAATACAGTAATACACAGACCTCAACCTAATGGCATACATCACATAAATCTCAAACTCAGATACCCACACTAACTATTCAAAATAGGATCAGATAGCTATCTAGCAAGCCAATACAGACTAGTGCATGTGACAATACAACTATTACAAGTGAGGTACTATCAACAATCCACAATCACTGAACAAGTCTAGTGCTAACAATACAATGTAAGTGCCCTCTCAGAAAGAAGTCCCATGTCTAACACTCATTTTTTAAGTGTTTTCATGTATAACCTTAGGACTATGCAAAATCACTCACTCTCACAAAAGATATTCATGCATCATGCCCAATACCATAGGCTTTCCCCTATGCTCATGACTAAGACCTTCAACTAACTAGACTAGGATCACTCTAAGAATTCCTAAGCTTGTAACATAGGCTCAGGGGCTTTGGTATGGTATTTCAGAAGCATAGTGACTAAAGGCCCTCCTTGACACTGGGTTTTTCTACACTTTTGTCCTACTAACTCTGTTATTTTCACCTCATTCTCCCTTTTTCCCTTTTCAAGCTTTTCTCGGTGCTTTCTTTTCATTTTTAAGCTTTTTGCCTTGTTTTTACGATTCATTTTTCTTTTTAGCTCACAGCTAAGGCATCACTTATTTTTCTTGCAGCCAGTACATGATTTTTCCCTTTTTCTCTGCATCACTAACTTCCCTCCTTATTTTTGTTTTTCACCTTTACACAAAGCACCCTCAACTTAGGCTTTTGGCCTGTGTTGAGGTGCATAATATCCATCCCCCGAACCAGGGCCACTTTTGGTAGCCACCCTCAACTTAGGCTTTTTGCCTCAGTCAAGGTGCACAATGTTCAAGGAAGGACCAGGGCTAATTTAAGGATTCACAACTAACAAAGGCTAAGTTAAGTAGGTATTTTCAAAGAATAGGTACATGTTAGGCTCAAACACTAGGAACAAGGGATATATTATAGTTTTGGTTGGTCATTTTAAGCTAAGTAGACTATTAAGAACAATGGCCGAAGATCCTTCCCTAATCAAATTAATCTACAATCTAACTTAGAGTAATAAGGCAAGTTATGAATTAGAACAAAACACATGAATCTAGTAAATTAAGCTCACACTCACATGGCACTGATTACATTATCAACAAAAGACTCTCAGATTATGCTTTTTATCTCAATTTATCCTCACTTATCAGAACAAACATTGTCAAACACCTAAACATGCATGGTTGCTAACTAACTACTAATCAAGATTTATGGTGGGTATAATTTTTCAAACAAAACACAAAAAATGCTATATTCCACAAGTGTTAGTACTATATGCTACAAATACTATCTAAACATCCTAAACATATCGGTTCAACAGAAAGTAAATATCTATGGGGAAAACAAACGTGGGCAAGAAACCTGGGGATCAAAAATTGGGGTAGTTATGGAACCAAGCTACTCAGACTTCACTGAGACCCATAACTACCCATACCTCATCGAAAAAGATGTGTATTTTCCCCAATACACAAAATCGAAACATAATCAAACATAAAAGGATCAAAAAACATATTCGGGAGCCTAAGCACCAGTATGTGGCTGAGTTTAGCCACCCTCTTCCTATGGGGTAGTCTCCTCAGCAGTAGTGCTCCGTCCGGAGAGACCAGCACCCCTCGCCTAATATACCTCATGAGTTCATCATATCTCTGTCTCTCAAATCAATGTTCTCAAGGCAAGCTCGAGCTCCTCTTGCTCAGTCATCCCTGCCTAAAACCGTACAGCATCAGGATCATCATCTTGGTGGGGCCTCTTCCTATGGGAAGGATGGATAGGCTCATCAGGAGAAAAAAGATCAACCACTGATATCGGAGGTGTAATCGCCAGTAGTGCAACTGGTGCTGCCAATGCTACTGTCATGTAGGCTTGGAGTCGCTGGATCTCCATCTGCAGGGTTGTCAAGTCGATGGTCGGGGCGTGTGCAGGCTTAGTTGTACCCTCTGCTCAAAGGCATCAATACGGGAATCCATAGTACAATCCTAAATAGTAGCAACCGTGAATGCCTTCATACGAGCCTCCGAGTCTAAAATGGCCTAGCGGACCATGGCCTGATCAGATAAACAAACTGAGTCAACTGCAACTCAGCATAAGATAACCCCTACGCCAGGGCCTATATAGATGTAACGAGCACAAAAACCATGCCCACAGGAGTAACCTGTCATCTCATCGCCTTTGGTGTAGGAATAGAAGTAGTAGGCCCCCTATCCTCATCAGCCTCGAGCTGCGGGGGCCTCTCCTCAGTAGTACTAGTAGTGACAGTGGTAGTGTGTGTACCCTTAGGTGGTGGCACTGGGGTGAACTTTTCAAGCATAGGTGGAGGTTATGCTCACCGGTGTGCCATCGAGTTCCCTTCAGCCTTGATCAGGCTGGGATCTAATTTATATTAGGCCTCAATCAACTAGTCCAGTTGATGCAAACTCTAGACAGAGCCTGTATATCAAACAAAGGAATAAGATAGAGGTAGACCTCTTCATGGTGGCCTCGTGGATCTGCTCTGTTATGGGGTGGGCCCAATCAATATCATAACTAGTTAAGATACTGGCAACCAAAACTGCACGCTCTGATGTTAATGTATTATCGGCAAGTATAGGCTGGATGCATGAACGAACAACCACACACCAAAACTTGGAGAAAAACTAAGCGAAGCCTTGACAATAAGCTCCAAGTGTGTGGCGACCCAAATATGTTTCGGACCCTGCTCAGCAAAATAACCAGCCATCACTCTCATCAAGCCGGCTCATCGCTTTGGATCTCTTATAACTAAGGGGTCCCTTGTCTGCCCCACCATGTAGTCAAACTCTATGGTGGATATGGGGGGTAGGGAACTCTAGTCCAAAAAGCATCTGGAGGATAGTGGTCAGCAATATATCCACCTGATGTTAACCCACTCTCATCTCGGTTAGTCTGGGATGAGCGACGGGCATTTTCCCCTTAGGAAGAGTGTTATACATTGTGGCTGCATATGAGGCATAAAACTCCCTCACCATGGTTGGGGAGTATCGTCCAAGAGAGTTCCTGAGCCAATGAAGCCCGTAGCGAATCATCGTGTCCTAAAGACTAGGGACACTGTTAAGTCTGTCAGAGATGACTCGGGGCTCCCCAAAAATGGAGCAGGTTGGCTTGCCCCGTTTTTTCTATTGTTGGCCCTCCGTATATATTCTCGCATACCCATGACACACCACCAACTTGAAAGGGCATCGAGTGGAGATGATCGAGGTACGACAATGGACTCTATCTCTGATCCGTCCTTAGAGCCTCCCTCACAGCCGGACTCCTCTTTGAATGAAGTCATCTGTGGTGAATTGCTCCTAGTGGTTCCCTCTTTCATCAGATTGGGGAGTGCGAACCACAAGTGCCTGAGCCTGCCCAGCCCTGGCAGCAGCTCTAGTTTGTGATCTATCCACCTCTGGGTACGAGCTGACGCATATCTCCTCTACTGATCCGCTTAGAGTTGGGGTCTGCTCATTATTTGAATACTCATCTTAGAGCCTCCTCCGTAAGGCTAGGATCTCATCACATTTGGCTTACGGGGCCATAGTACCTAAAAAATAAACATATACACACCATCTTAGCCCCACAAATGAAAAATTGGAATGCAAAAATAATTTGAATTAAGTTGCGGATGGGTTCTAGGAAAGCACCTTTACGGGTCGTAGTTGATACTACGAGCCGTAAAGAGCCTTCATAAAGCAGTAGTTCAAATAATTTTTGCCATCAAAAAAGTCTATGAGACCAGGTATGACTCATAAGGTGGTTTACCAGTGGAAGTCTGAATTGTAGAGATTTCCAGTGAGTAAATCTATTCTAGGCAAGGATCAACAAGACCTATCTATGAGCCATAAAGTGATCTACATCTCGTAGAAGGTCTCGTCTGATGAACACTCAGAAACTTCAAGTTTCTGGAATCTTGTACGAGGGGCAATGATGACTCATGGAATAATCCATAGGTAATAAATGCCACCCGTAAACAAGAAAACTCAGTTACCTGAGATCCTAAGCCCATCAAAATGGACCCAAATGACTTTTTCAACATGTATTCTACCAGCATCGAAGCAAAACACACACACCCACAAGGTTTTTATACCACAGTCAATATCCCCAACATGTTCTACAACACATATACCCCAGCTAAAGTGATCAAGCATGTTCCTCCATCTATTCTAACTCTATTATGTCAATTTTATTTCAACAAAATCTACGCACCTATGTCGTCACCCACCAATTTTCACACAATATCAATCAACACACATAGGAGGTGATTTAATAGGCACCAAAAACTATTCAAAACATTCACACATGGCAAAAGTACTCAATTTCGGATTTAGAAAAACATTCATACATGGGCAACCTAATTTTGATTAACACATATTAACATCAAACAATGGTTTTGTGTTCAAATTACCATTCCCATCATGATTTTCCAAGTAATCACACAAGAAAAGGAAAATTAAGGGCTTTAAATTAATTGAAAACTTACCAAGATGTGTGACTAAGTTGTAGAAGATGAAGGAGGTGGATGGGCACTAAAACCTGGGTTATCTAAAAGTCCTCGAAAAATGGGGTCTTGTTGCCGTCGATGGTGGGATTCACCAGAGGAGAGGTTGTTCGTGTTATTTTTATAGATTAAGTTAAGAATGGGCTCAAAATAATTTGATCCCATAATTTATACCTTGACCGGGTCAACTGAAAGTTAATGGGCCTAGACTCTACGAAACCCTAATTATGGGTCGTAAAGTGTTTTATGGCCCATAAACCATGATTTCATAGAAAATCCAAACCCTAGATTTTAGGAGTGGGTTTCACGGACCAGTCTACGAGTCATAAAGAGATTCACAGCTCGTAGAGTTGGTTTTGGAGACCTCAACACTTAGAAAAATTTCAGGAGAAAAATTTCAGGAAACTTACCTGCGTCCACAAGCCTCATTCACGACTCATAGATTTATCTACGGATTATAAAATTGGCTCGTGGAATGGAAGTTCACAATTTTTACGTTACTGGAAATCTCTATGAGATGGTGTACGGGTCGTAAACTATTTTACGGCTCGTAAAACTAGTCATAGAGACTCTTCCATGCTCTTTTCAGCCAAAAATGGATGACTTAGCCCTATACGTTCATATTCTTCATAGAACACACTGTTATTCTATATGCAACCAGCCCAATGACCAAAATAACAATCAAAGTACAAGAAAATAAACTACCTATGAATCCAAAAACTACAAATAAACTTATAACTACACTATTACATTAAAAACCTAGGGTTGCCTCTCAAGTAGCACATGATTTATTTTCGTGACACGACTTGGACAAATTAGTTATTCAGACTTCACCAATTGCCTAGACTTTGTTCTTCAGATCATTTGGACGCTTCATGGACTGACAGATATTGAAGACAATCTCTTCATTATTCAATCCAAACTTGCGTTGACCGGCTTCTATATCTGTTAGTGCTCGCCCAGTGGCTAGGAACAGACTTTCCAACATGATTGGGACGTCAAAGTCGACTTCACAATCTAGGATAAAAAAAACTGCAGGGAATATGAACTTCTTAACTTTGACCGACACATCATATAGTATCCCCCAAGGCTTCTTCACCGTACGATCCGCCATCAATAACCGCATGCTCGATGGAGTAGGAGCTTCCAATACAAGTTTCTTGTAGACCGCAAGGGGCATTAGATTAATGCTGGCACCTAGATCACATAGTGCCCTTGCGAACTCTACATCTCCATTGGTGCAGGTATGGTGAAAGCACCTAGATCTTATCACTCTTGGGAGAGCTCCTGACTCACAGTGCGCTTTTTAGTGACCAAGTCTTTCATGTACTTAGCATACCCTGGCATCTTCTCCAAAGTCTCAATGAGAAGGATGTTGATGGAAAGTTATTTCAGCATAGAGAGAAAATGCTTGAATTTGTCTTCTCCTCCCTTTTTTTGATTCTTTGAGGGGATGGATGAGGAGGCCTAGGAATGGGCTTCAACTTCTGTGGCACATCAATAACTTCACGCGCCCCATCCTTGCCACAATCATCTCCTATCTCAACATCTTTGACCGCAACCATCTCCTCTTGAATATCTTCCTCATCAACTGGCATGGGAGGATCAATGGTGCTCTTGCCACCCCAAGTAGTAACCGCTATCTGCCTTTAATTTTTAGGATTCTGAACTGTGTTGCAAGGTGGTATACCCCTCTGACGCTGATTAAGTTGAGTCAACACTTGACCAAACTATTGTTCCAGCAATTTGATAGCCATAGAATGAGACTCACTTTTCTGATTTATACTAGAAATATCTAATTCCATGCCCCTCAAAGTGCCATCCTGTCAACAAGCAATCAAACATCTCATCAATTCTGGAACTATTTGGACCTAAGTCGCTGTTATGTGCCAACATTTCTGAAGCCTTCTCTACGACCGCAGTCTGTATCTGTCTCTGGACCCCTGGTCCTATCATAGTATCCTCTATGGTTGTCCTTGTAAGCTCCATCTCTGTTGAAGTTCCAACCTTGGTTTCCTTGATCTTGGCGTTAATAGTCCTGATTGGACCCTCGGGCAATGGTACAGAAATCCCCCATCTGATCAGCAACAAAATACACGTCCTCATCATAATATGGCTCATCATACATGGGTGCACATAGAGGTTGATTAACCACTGCATTTCCTCGCTCTTACTTCCGCTTCATCATCACATCCATACCTGTTCGAATATGGGCAAGCTGTTGCATGATTTCTTTATTGATCATTGCTTTCTCCGAACCAACACTGAAAACACATGAACTTTTGGTGGATGTTCAGTCTCTCTGCCCCCATACACGATTATTCTTGACCACTCTTTCCTTTCGCTCTACGATCCTTGCAAATAGTTGATCCAAGAACATGCCCCCCATGATAGTGTTTGCATAAGCCTGACTGTTCTAATCAAAGGCATGGTAGAATATCTCTATCAAGGCATTATCAACTATATTGTGGTTTGGGACACTCCTCAAACATTTGGCGAATCATTTCCAAGTACTACTGATTGAATCACCAAGAAGTTGCTCAAAGTTGTTGATCTGGTCCTTCAATTTGAGCTTCTTCAATCTAGGGAAGTACCTTTCCAATAAGGTCTTTTGCAAGTTCACCCAAAAGGTCATTGAACTTTGCAGGAACTTAGATAGCCATAATGTTGCATTGACTGTAAGAGACAATAGGAAGACAAAAGTCCCATAGCATCCATTGACAATTTTGTGTTCCCATCACACTCTTGTAGATGAATGTCACATTGTGTAGATGACTATGAAGATCCTCCGATGGTAAGCCCACAAATAGCCCACGGTTCTATAGCATCTGAAGTAACCCACTCGAGGCTGTGAACTTTGTGTCTGCCGGTAGTGGTGGCAACACAATAGCTCTAGTCACCTCTACAGCCATAGGATTCAGCCTATATTAATTCCAATGGTAAGCATTGGCATTGAAATCCTAGGGTTATGGAGCGATGTCCTCAAGAGGAGGTGGGTTCTCATTATCAGTATTCTCGTTGTTGTTCCTATTCAGAGTTGTATTAGCCGCATTGTTGGCATTGTCTTGGGCCATTCTCCTCGGGTTTTATGGATCTCTGGGTCAAACAGAGTTAAAAGATTGCCTCGACTCCGAGTATTGGGCATACACTACACTTACACCCTGAAAAAGAACAAAATAACAAACAAAAGTAAAATATGGGAAATAAGGATTTACACTCGAATTTCTATAAATTAACTAAGTCTAGTCGTATTCCCTAGCAACAGCGCCAAAATCTTGATTTCACCTAAGTTACACCTCCTTTTAGAGAATAAAGCGATCGCTGCCAAGAAATAGAACCTAACAAAGGTTAGGTTCGAACCCACAGGGAATACGTGGATTCAAGAGAATTCAATGATCGCAATTCGAGTGGTTAACTAACTTACTTCCCCAAGGGGGGTTGCAATAATCAATGGAGAATAAAACTACACTAAAAAACACAAGAGAGGAATCAATATGCAGAGAAACTACGCTATTGTGTTCCCCATGATTCCCTAACTCAGTATCACCAGGTAACTTAACTCTTTTTTAGTGTGCAGCATGAAAGATGGTAAGTTAAGTTCACCAAGACTTTGGTAAAAGGTTGGAGGTGAATTTCACTATATGAATTGGTCCATCTCTATAGTGTGACATTAACCCTTACCTATTGATCCCAATACTACCTCCCCTTGGCCCAGTTTCGTTGATTAGATGAGAACACATCAATCGAATACTATTAATTAATCCTTTTTCCTATTCATTACTACCTTGGTCCAGTCAGTAACACTAGGTGGGTTCTAATGATGGCCACCATGAGAACATTATAAAATGAAGAGAGTTAATTAATAAATGCATACACAGCTTCCAAGAATCATGATATATCCAGTTTTACTTTGTTAGTTCTTCATGGTTCCCACAACCCTAGTTGTGGATTTAGCTACCCATGCATTATATAGATATAAGAATTATGGATCGAGAAAACATAATTCAACACTTACACAATATAATTAAGAACAAGCAAATCTAACTTCAATAAGAATCACAAGCTTAAAGATGAAACTCAAACACAAGTGTTCTCAAAGACTCTCCAATGTGGTCTCACAATTTTCCCTCTCTAATTACCGAGTTCTCTGAATACTAGGTGAAAAACTTCTGAAAAATAACCTAAAAAATCCATTTATAATAAGTACAGTACAAGTCCTAAACAACATATGAAAACTGGTCAGCACACAATACGAAAGAGGTTTTCGGCCGTATTGCATTCCACAGCCCGTAATCGAGGTCTCGTACACAGCTGCTAAAAATTTTGACTTTAACTCTACAACACCCCTCTATGACTCGTAAAATGGTTTACGACCTGTAAAGGGGTTTTAGCTGACGAATCTTCCAAAACTCTGATTCTCCGGGCATGAATCATCTCCGACGACTCGTAAAAGCATCTACAACTTGATTGCATGTTCATAGAATCAATTTTAGAAAATAGCCCCTCACTGGAATTATTTACGAAACCACTTCACGACCTATAGAATGATCTATAAACCCATTAAGGGTCTTGTATAGCATAAAAAATCAGCAACTTCTGCACTTTTTCCTAACATTAAGGACAAACCCTTAATCCGACAAATATCGCACAAAAACACATAAAACTAATTAACATTGCATTGAGAACACACAAAATTTCAAGTTTTAAGCATCAAAAGTGCTATATTTTGGCAGTACATTAACTGTTTAAGTACCATGAGTAGGGCGTTCACCTACTTACTTTCAGATCCATCATAACTATGACTGGCAAGATGTTATTGGCGCCTAAAAATGCATATCTCAGAAGTGCTGGAAGGGCTTTCAATTCTAACACTGGTGGATTTTCTATGGATTGCTTAGTGGGTCGTGACTCTCGATTCTGCAAGTCTAGCGCCAATTACATTGGTGCCTAGGGCCATAGGACACCCCCAATGCATTCATTGTCTTCTCATAATTTGGGATTCCATCACTATTGAAGTTCATCAACACAGCTTCCAACATGTCAACACCTAGTCTCACCTTAAGTGGTACTTCTGGCTCAGCATCATCAACACGCTCAATAATAGAGATCACCCTCAATAACAGAGATCACCCTTAAATCATCCTCTTTTTTTGCATGTTGGCAGATATTGAGCACGACCTCATCTTTTCCCAACCTGAACTTGAGTTAGCCCTTCTCCATGTCCACCAAAGTGTGTGCAATGGCTAAGAAGGGCCTCCTCAAGATGATAGGGACTTTGAAGTCAACCTCGCAATCTAGGATCACAAAGTTTGCAGGGAATATTAATTTATCCACCTTGACAAGCATATCATAAAGTATCCCACAGGCTTCTTCATCGTGTAGTCATTTATTAACAACTGCATGCTGATTAGAGTAGGGACTCTCAATCCTAGCTTCTTGAAGACTACAAGGGGCATTAGATTAATGTTTGCACCTAGATCACATAATGCCCTTGTGACCTCCACATCTCCAATGGTGCAGGATATGGTAAAAGTATCAAGATCTTCTTACTTTTGAACCAAGGACCTCGAAGCAATTGCATTGCAATGTTGAAGCTCTTGGGAGAGCTCTTGATCCACAGTGTGCTTTTTCGTAACAAGGTCCTTCATGTACTTTGCATACCCTGGTATCTTCCCTAACGTCTCAATGAGAGGGATACTGATGGAGAGTTGTTTTAGCATGGAGAGAAAGTTCTTAAACTTTCCTTCTTCCTCTTTCTTTTTGATTCTTTGAGGCAAGGAAGAAGGAGGCCTAGGAATGGGCTTCAACTTCTATGGCAAATCAGTAGCTTCACTCACCCCATCCTTACCACGATCATCTCTGGTATTCGTATCCTTGATCAAAGTTGTTTCCTCTAAAATATCGTCCCCATCAATAGGCATAGGAAGATCAATAGTGCTCTTTGCCACCACGAGTAAAAACTATCATGCACTCCCCTTCATTCTTAGGATTTTGAACTTTGTTGTTAGGCAGTGTATCCCTCTAAAGCTGATTAAGTTGAGCTGATACTTGGTTGAACTGTTGCTCAAGCTGTTTGATGGCAACACAATAAGACTCAATTTTCTGATTTATAATGGAGATCTTAGATTTCATCCCCCTTAGAGTCTCATCATATGTCTCGACTTTCTTCAACAGATGATCAAATATCTCCTCAACTCTTGAGCAACTTGCTCCTGTGTTGCAGTTATGTGGTGGCACATAAGAACCATTTCAGTAATCATCTCTATGGCCCCAATCTACATCTCTATCTTGGCCTCGATTCTGGTCATAGTACCCTCCGTGATTGTCTCTGAAAGCTCCATCTCAATTGAAGTTCCGACCTTGGTTTCCTTGACAATGGCGCCAATAGTCCTGATTAGATCCCTGGGCGTTGGTCCGAAAAACTCCCTTCTAATCAACAATAAAAAAAAGTCCTCCTCGTAGTAGAGATCATCGTACATGGGCGTGCATAGAGGCTAATGAGCAACTTCATGGACTCATTCCTAATTTTGCTTCATTATGACCTCCATACATGTACGAATTTAGGCAAGCTCTTGCATAATCTCTTTATTTATCTTAGCTTGCTCTAAACCAATTGATGTTCGGTCAAAATACAGCACTTTTGATGCTTAATACATAGGATATTGTGTGTTCTCAACACGATATTTATGGGTTTTATGTGTTTTTGTGCCTATGTTTGCAAGATTATAGGTTGGCAATGATTTTGGGGGATTGTTACAAAGTTGCTGCAGATTTGCTCTTATACGAGACACCTTATGGGTCGTAGACCATTTTACGAGCCATAGGGTGGTTTCGTAAGGAATTCCAATGAGACTCCAAGTTTCTGAAGTTACTTCTACGAACATGCAGACGATTCGTAGAAGAATTTATAGGTCGTAGAAGAGGTTTTGTGCCCTGAGGATCATAGAATGAAGACTTTCTGAATTTTATCAAACGAAACCACCTTTACAGGTCATAAACTATTATATGAGTCATAAAGGGGAGTCGTGAAGAGAAAGTCCAATTTTTTAGCAACAATGTGCGAGACACCAATTATGAACCATAAACTTTAATACGAGCCATGAAGTGCTTTCATGAGGTATGTCGATGACCACTTCTCCTAAATCGTCTAGGATTTGAATTTTAAATATTATAAATAGATCTTTTAGGTTATATTTTAGAAGTTCTTGCTAGTTTTGTTTAGTTTGAGGTTAGTACTCAAAGAACTCGATATCTTGAGAGAGAAAATTGTAAGAGAGTCTTTGTGAACACTTATGGTTGAATTTGATCTTAAAGCTTGTGATTCTTAGTGATATTGGATTTCTTGTTCTTAAATCTATTGTGTAAGTGTTTAATTATATTTCTCAATTCATAATCTCTTCATCTACACAAAGTATGAGTAGCTTAATCCACAACTAGGATTGTGCAAACCATGAAGAACTATCAAAGTAAAACTAGATAATTTAGAATTCTTGGATGGTGTATATGCATGTATTATTAACTCTACTCATTTTGCATGTTTTCTGTGGTGGCCAAAGTTAGAACCCAGCTAGTGTTACTGACTGGACCAAGGTAGTAATGAATAGGAAAAGAGGTTAATTAATAGGATTTAATTAATGTGTTCTCGTCTAATCAACTAAATTACGCCAAGGATAGGTTGTATTGAGACTAATAAGTAATGGTTAGTAATGCACACTATGGAGATGGGCCAAGTCGCATAGTGAATTTCACCTCTCACCTCTGACTAAAGGGCTTGGTAAACTTAAATTACCGTCCTACATGTTATACACTAGATAAGCATTAGTTTATCTGATGATATTAAGTTAGGGAATCATGGGGAACACAATACCCTATTTGCTCCCTATTATTGATCTTCTCTTGTGATGTTAGTTAGTTCACTTTTCTCATTGATTATTGAAAATTCCCCCCCTCCCCCAAGGGGAATTGAGTATGTTAACTACTCGAATTGCATATTGATAAATTTTTATAAGTCTACGTATTCCCTGTGGGATTGGCCCTAACCTTAGATAGGTTCTTTATCTTGACAACAACCGTTAAAGGATGTGTAAATTGGGTAACATCAAGATTTTGGCGTCATTGTCAGGGAATACAACCAGACTTAGTGAATTCATTAGAAGTTGGAGTGTTAATCCTTATTTCCCTTATTTTACTTTTATTTATTATTTTTATTCTTTTTCAAGGTGTACGAGTAGTGTATGCCCAACACTAGGAGTCAAGCCAATCCCTTAGCTCTATTTGATCCACAAAGCCACAGAACCTCAAGAAGAATGCCCAAGACATTGCCAACAATGCAGCCAATGCAGCTCTGAATAGGAACAATAACGAGGATGCTAAGAATGAGAACCTACCTCTTTCGGAGGACATTCCACAGCCTCAGGATTTCAACGCCAATGTTCATCAGTGGAATAGGTACAGGTAGAATCCTATAGCTATGGAGGTGACTGGAGCTATTGTGTTGCCACTACTACCAGCAAACACAAAATTCGTAGTCTCGAGTGGGTTACTTCAGATGCTGTAAAACTGTGGGATATTTGCAGGCTTACCATCAAAGGAGCTACACAGACACCTACACAATATGGTATCTGCCTGTAAGAATGTGATGAGGACATAGAATCTGTCTATGGATGCTATGGGGCATCACGTCTTCCCATTGCCTCTTACGGGCAATGTTGCATTATGGATATTTGAGCTCTCGTAGAGTTCAATCACCAGGTGGGTAGACTTGCAAAAGGCCTTTTTGAAGAGATACTTTCCTAGATCAAAGAAGCTCAAGTTAAAGGACAAGATTAACAACTTCAAGCAACTTCCTGGTGATTCGATAAGTACTACTTAGGAGCAGTTCAAAAAATGTCAAATGAGCATCCCTGACCACAAGATCATTGATAACACCTTGGTGGAGATCTTTTGTCATGCTTTTGATGAGAGTAGTCAAGCCTATGCTGACACTATCATAGGGGGCATGTTTCTAAATCAACCATTTGCAAGGATTGCGAAGCGAATAGAAAGAGTGGTCAAGACAAATCGTGCATGGGGCCAGCAGGATAGAGTTTCCACAAAGAGTTCATGTATTGTCAGTGTGGGGTCAGAGCAAGGCAGACTTAATGAAGAAATCATGCAGCAGCTTGCTCAGCTTTGCACAAATATAGACGTGGTGATAAAGCAAGGCCAAGAGAGAGTGAATGCAGTAGCTCACCAACCTCCATGTGCACCCATGTACGAAGAGCCATACTATGAGAAGGACGCTTGTTTTTGTTGCAGATCAGATGTGGGGTTTCCGGACTAACGCCCAAGGGTCCAAAAGGACTATTGGCTCCAAGGTCAAGAAAACCAAGGTCAAACCTTTGGTAGATATAGAGCTTATAGGACAACCACGAAGGATACTATGATAGGAACAGGGGTCCACATGCAGATTGGGTTCATAAAGAAGGCCTAAGAAATGGTCCTTAGGTGCCCCTACACAACCGCTATGCAGGTGCAGGCAATTCCAGAAATAAGAGATGTTTGATTGCTTGTTGAAGAAGGTAGAGACACAGGATGAGACTTTAAGGGGCATCAAATCAGATATTTTAAGTATTAATTAGAAAATAGACTCTCACTCTGTGACTATCAAACAGCTTGAACAACAGTTTGGTCAAGTGTCGACTCAGCTTAATCAATATTAGAGGGGTACATGCCAAGCAATATAGTGCAAAATCTGAAAAATAAAGGGCAGTGTATGGCGGTCACTACTCGGGGTAGAAAGAACATAATTAATCCTCCTATGCCGGTTGATGCAGAAGAAGTTCGTGAGGAGATGGTTGCAGCAAAGGATACAGATGAAGGAGATGATCGTGGCAAGGATGGGGTGAGTGAAGCAGCTCATGCACCACAGAGGTTTAAGCCCGTCCCTAGGCCTCCTCCTCCCTTCCCTTAGAGAATTAAAAAGAGGGAGGAGGAAGGCAAGTTCAAGCACTTTCTCTCAATGTTAAAGTAGCTCTCCATCAACATCCCTCTCATCGAGGTATTGGAGAAGATTCCAGGATATCCGAAATACATGAAGGACTTGATCACCAAAAAGTGCATTGTGAATCATGAGCTTTCTTTCAACATTGCAGTGTTGTCACTAAGAAGTCCTTGGTTCATAAGTGTAAAGATCCAGGTGGTCTCACCATACCCTGCACCATTAGAGATGTAGAGTTTACGAGGGCACTATGTGATTTAGGTGCCAGTACTAATCTGATGCCCCTTGCGGTATACAAGAAGCTTGGATTGGGAGCTCCAAATCCTACTAGCATGCAGTTATTAATGGTGGATTGCACGGTGAAGAAGCTTGTGGTGATACTTTATGACATGTTGGTAAAAGTTGCAAAGTTCATATTCCCTGCAGAGTTCATAATCCAGACTGCGAAGTTGATTTTGACATCCCAATCATCTTTCGAAGACCCTTCCTAGCAACTGGATGATCCCTAATGGATATGGAAGCTAGTTAACTCAGTTTTAGATTGAATGACGAAGAAGTTATCTTCGACATCCATCAGTCAATGAAGCATCCAAAAGAGTTGAAAAGTGAATTCTGGATACTTGGCGAAGTCTGAGTAACCAATTTTCCTAAATCGTGTAAATCAGGTGCTACTTGGGAGGCAACCCAAGGTTTTTGATGTAATAGCATAGTTGTAGCTTTATTTTCAATTTTTGGATTCATAGGTAGTTTATTTTCTTGTGTTTTAATTGTGACTTTGGACATTGGGCTGGTTGCATATAGGGTAATAGTGTGTTTTATGAAGAGTATGTAGGTACTAGAGTAAGTCAGCAAGTTTGGTTGACAAGAGCATCAAGCTGGGTTTCTACGACTGGGTTTATGGGCTCTAAAACACTTTACGACCTGTACCCCACCTCATAAGGAATTCTAGTAAGCAGGAAATTATGAACTCCAGCCCACGAGCCAACTTTTTTATGATTCATAGATCAAACTACGAGTCATGAATGGGGATCGTGGACCCCAGGTAAATTTTCTAAAAATTTGCTTAGTGTTGAGGGTTCTACAACCAACTCTATAAGTCGTAAAATCCTTTAGGACTTGTAGACTAGTCTGTGAAAACTTGTCCTAAAATCTAGGGTTTGGATATTCTACTAAACCATGATTTATAAGCCATACACTTCTATACGGCTCGTAATCAGGGTTTCGTAGAGTCTAGGCTCAGTAAAATTTCAGTTGACCTGGTAGAATATAAATAAAGGGGTCAAATTATTTGACATAACTTTTGACCTAAAATTACCGACCAACCCAAGCTACCCCACACCATCATTTTTCGGACCATCTCCGGCCAGCTATACCCCTTTTTCAAAGAGAATTTCGGTGTCACTAGGGTTTTGCTTCTAAGTCACCTCCTTCATCCTCCTCACTTTAATCTCAAAACTTGGTAAGTTTTCGGTTGAATTAACACCCTTAATTTGCCATGTTTGAATGGTTCGTTTGAAAATTATGTGGGGCATGGTGGTTAGACACAAAATCCTTGTTTAAACTTAAAGTGTGTTAGTTGAAATTAGGTTGCCACATTTTAAATGTTAATTAAATCCAAAATTGGGTATTTTGGCCTTGTGAAATGTTAAATGTGTTTGTGCGTATTGAATCACTCATCACACATGCTTGAATACTCATATTTGTGAATTGGTAAGTGATGACATAGGTACATGATCTTGTTTGAATTAATTAGAAATGGTCGGAATCATAGGATAGTCCATGCTAAATCACTTTCCATGGGGTGTACGTACGTGTTAGGGGTGATGAGTGTGGTGTGCAAATCATGTAGGGGTGTGTGCTCTTGCTTCGGTGCTGATAATGTGTTGGTTGAAATAGTCTTTTTGGGGCTCGTGTAATGGACTTAGAAATCTAGGTGACTCAGTCTTTTCTGATTTATGAATCACTTTTTTGGCCTGTAGAGACATCTATGAATCATAATTGCCCTTCGTGCACAATTCTAGAAACCTGATGTTTCTGAGTATCTATCAGACAAAACCTTTTACGAGTCGTAAATCACTTTATGGCTTGTAGATAGGTCTCATAGATCCCTGCATTGGAATTAAATACTCATTGGAATTCTCTATGACATAGTCTACGACTCGTAAACCAGCTTACGAGTCATACCTAGTCTCATAGATTTTTCTAGTAACTAAAATTATTTGGATCACTGGTTTACGAAGTCTCTTTACGGCTCATAGTTCCCACTATGGCCCGTAAAGGTGCTTTCGTAAAACCCTTCTGCAACTCAACTCTGATGAATTTTTGCATTTCAAGTCTTGATTTGTGGGGCTAACCATGGTGCATATATATCTATGTTTCAGGTATTATGGCCCCTAAAGCTAAACGTGCTGAGATCCAGGCTATCAGGAGAAGGCTCAGGGATGAGAAATGATGAGCAGTCCATTCAGCTAAGTGGTTCACTAGAGGTCCTCGATGTCACACCAGACCCAGAGGCTATTGTACCACAGATCGGGGGCGCTACCAGAGCTGTGCATACTCAGGCTCCTGTTGTTCGCTCTCTCTAGTCTGAGGAGGGAGTCAGCGATGAGAGCAGGTTACCATAGATGACTCTATCCGAAGAAGAGTCTAGCTCTGAGGGAGGCTCCGAGGATAGAGCAGATCTAGAGTCTTCCGTCGCACCATCATCTTCATCTACACCGGATGCCCTCACTAACCGATGGTGCATCGAGGGCATGTAAGATATATATATGGAGGGCATACAGTAAAGGGAGTGGGCCAAGCTAGACCACACCATCTATGAGGAGCCTAAGGTTATTGCTGATGACTTGATGGTGTCCCAGCCTCCAGGACATGATGATTGGACATGGGCTTTAGTGGTTGTCCGATTCTCTTAGATGATACAGCCCGACTATGGTGAGGGAGTTCTATGCATCCTACGCAGCCCCTATCCAGCTTACTCTTCCCAAATTAAGAAAGCCCCTCGCTCAGCCCAGACTAGCTAAGACGATAGTGAGGGGCCGGAGGGTAGATATATCAGAGGAGACCATCCACCGCATGTTATTTGGTCCTGAGTTCCCTGACCCCAGATCCACTACAGAGTTCAACTATAGGGTGGGGCAAAATAGGGACTCAATAGTGGTAAAGGATCTTGAGGAACGTGCCACATTGATGAGATGGGTGGCCAGGTATATTGTAGAGAAAGGTTCGGAACCAGCTTGGGTCCCCACTCTCTCGGAGCCTATTGTCAAGGCTTCGCTCAGTTTCCAAAATTTTTGTAGGTGGTTGTTTGTTATGCATCCGGCCGACTTTTGCTGATAATACTCCGACACCGGAGCATGCAGTTTTTGGTTACCAGCATCTTAGCCAGCTATGAGATTGACTAGGCCCACCTCATTGCTAAGCAGATTTATGAGGCTGCACTGAATAGGTCCACCTCCATCCCATTCCTGCACTTGATTTACAAGCTCTGTCTAGAGTCGAGAGTGGAGATACTACATTAGCTGGACTAGATGATTAAGGCCAGTATACATTGGATCTTAGCATGTTCAAGGCTGAAGAGAACCCGGTGGCACTCCGGAAGCACAGTCTCTACATATGCCTGAGATGTTCATCCCAGCGCCACCACCTGAGAGTTCTGAGACTACCACTACTATTACTTCTGCTACTGGGGAGAGGCCCCATAGCCCAAGAAAGTTAATGAAAAGGGCCCACTATTACTGATCCTGCACCACAGGCCACTACTTCACATCCTTCTGCCATGGGTATGATCTACGTGTCTACCACATCAATACAGGCCTTGGAGCGGAGGTTATCCCGAGTCACAGCTGACTCAGCTTATTAATCAGATCAGGTTATGGGTCCGTCATGTATTGCAGACTCAGAAGGTCAGTCACAGGCATTCATGGTTGCTACTATTCCGGATCGTATTTCTATCGTGAATGCCTGCATCAACACATTCGAGGAGCAATGCAGAAGAGATTGGGCGAGGCTCGGCCTTTAGACTTGTCAGCCATAGAAAAGGAGATCCAACAGCTCCGCGCTAACATGACAGCATCACCTGCGGCACTAGTCACACTACTAGAGATGATATCTACAGTGCCAATGTTTGATTTATTTGCTCCTGAGGTGCCTACTCAATCTTCCCTCGGGAAGCGACCTTACATGGAGATGAGCCAGAGGAGACACATGTATATGTGAGGATGACAGAGGAAGAGGAGCTCGAGCTTGCCTTGAGGAGATCGAGGCATGATGAGGAGATGAGATGAGTTTGAGCCATAGAGCAGGTGGGGGTGATGGCCCCTCTAAATAGAGTACCACTGCTGAGCAGCCCACCCCGCAGGAGGAGGGTGGCCAGACTCAGCCACAGATTGGCGCCTAGGCGCCTAGGTATGTTTTTAACCCCTAACGTTCTATCTTGTTTTGATTTTGTGCATTGGGGACAAGGCAAAGTGAAGTGTAAAGACAAGGCAAAAAGTTGAAAAATGAAAAGAAAGCACCCAGAAAAAGCTAGAAATAGGAAAAAGGGAGAATAAGGTGAAAGTAGCAAAGTTGGTAGGGCAAAGTGTAGAAAAATGCAGTTTCAAAGAGGGCCTTTAGTCACTATGTTCCCAAAAATATCATACCAAATCCCCCTGAACCTACCTTACAAGCCAAGAAAGTCGTAAAGTGATCCTAGTCTAATATGTTGAATGTTTGAGTCATAAGTATAGGGGCAAGCGTATGGTACTAGTCGTTATGCATGAATATCTTTTGTGAGAGTGAGTATTTTTGTATAGTCCCAAGGTCAAAGATGAATATATCATTGAGTATCAAAAATGGGACTTCTTTCTGTGAAGGCACTTGCATTGCATTGTTAACACTAGGCTTGTTCAGTAATTGTGGATTGTTGATAATACCTTACTTGTCATAGTAGTGTTATCACATACACCAACTTGCATTGGTTTGCAAAATAACTATCTAATCCTATTTTGAAAAGTTAGTGTGGGTATTTGAGTCTGAGATTTATGTGATGTATGCCATTGAGTTGAGGTATGCGTGTTACTGTATTGTCTATATAGATTGAGTCCATCACTTGAGGACAAGGAACAATTTTAAGTTGAGGGTGTTGATGTGTTGTCAAAATACAATACTTTTTATGCTTGAAACTTACGATTTTGTGTGTTCTCAATGCGATGTTGTGGGCTTTATATGTTTTTCTATCTATGTTTGCAGGATTACAGGTTGGCAATAATTTTGGGGGAAAGTTATAAAGTTGTTGCAGATTTACTGTTATAAGAGACACCTTAAGACCGTGGACCATTCTACGAGCTGTAGGGTGGTTTCATAAGGAATTCCAGTGAGGGGCCAAGTTTTTGAAGTTACTTCTACGAACATATAGATGATCCGTAGAAGAATTTACGAGTCATAGAAGAGGTTTCGTACCCTGAGGATCAGAGAATGAAGACATTCTGAAGTTCATCAGACAAAACCCCCTTTACGAGTCGCAAACCATCTTACAAGTCATAAAGGGGTGTTGTAAACACGAAGTCCAGTTTTCCAGCAACAATGTACGGACCCCAATTATAGGCCATAAACTTCAATATGAGCCGTAAAGTGCTTTCGTGAGGCGTGCTAACCAGCTCTCCTAAGTTGTCTAGGATTTGTATTTTAACTATTATAAATAGATCTTTTAGGTTATTTTTCAGAAGCACTCGCCAGTTTTGATAAGTTTGAGGTTAATACTCAGAGAACTCAATATCTTGAGAGAGAAAATTGTGAGAGAGTCTTTGAGAACACTTGTGGTTGAATTTGATCTTAAAGCTTGTGATTCTTAGTGATATTAGCTTGCTTGTTCTTAAATCTATTGTGTAAGTGTTTAATATGTCTTCTTAATTCATAATTTCTTCTTCTATATATAGCATGAGTAGCTAAATCCACAATTAGGGTTGTGAGAACCATGAAGAACTAATAAAGTAAAATAGAATAATTCACTATTCTTGGAATGTGTATATGCATGTATTAATTAACTCTCTTTATTTTGCATATTTTCTGATGGCGGCCAATATTAGATCCCGCCTAGTGTTACTTATTGGACCAAGGTAGTAATGAATAGGAAAAGAGTTTAAATAACAGGATTTGAAATGTGTTCTCGTCTATTCAACTAAATTGTCCCAAGGAAAGGTTGTACTGGAATAATAGGTAATGGTTAGTACTGCATACTATGGAGATACGCCAACTCGCATAGTGAAATTAACCTCTCACCTTTGACCAAAGTGCTTGGTGAACTTAAATTACCATTCTGCATGCTATATAATAAACAAGAATTAGATTATCCGGTAATACTGAATTGGGGAATCATGGAGAACACAATACCCTAGTTGCTCTCTATTATTGATTTTCTCTTGTGATAGTTAATTAGTTTACTTTTCTCATTGATTATTGTAATCCCCCCCTTTGGAGAATTGAGTCGATTAACTACTCGGATTGCATATTGGTGAATTTTTGTGAGTCTGTGTATTCCATGTGGGATCGACCCTAACCTTGGTTAGGTTTTTATCTTGACAGCAATCCCTTTATCTTTTGAAAAGGAGGTGTAACTTGGGCAACATCTCTAAAACTGACAGTGCATGAACTTTTGGTAGATGCTCTGTCTTTTTGCTCCCATGCACGATTGGTCTTGACCACTCTCTCTATCCTTTTAGCAATCCTTGCAAATGGTTGATCTAAGAACATGCCCCCTATAATGGTATCAACACAGGCTTGACTATTTTCATCAAGGGTATGGTAGAAGATCTCCACCAGGGCATTATCAATAATTTTGTGGTCTGGGAAACTCCTCAAACACTTAGTAAACCGCTCCCATGTAGTACTGATCGAGTCACCTAGAAGTTGCTCAAAGTTGTTGATCTGATATTTCAACTTGAGCTTCTTCGATCTAGGGAAGTACCTCTCCAAAAAAGCCTTTTGCAATTCAGCCCAACTGATGATCGAAGTCTGCGGGAGCTCAGACAACCATAGTGTTGCATTGCCTATCAGAGATAATGGGAAGACATAAAGTTCCACAGCATCCATAGACAAACTATGCGTTCCCATTACACTTTTGCAGACAAATGCAACGTTGTGTAGATAATTATGAGGATCCTCCGATAGTGGGCCCGCAAACAACCCACGATTCTGCAGCATCTGAAGAAACCCACTCAAAACTATGAACTTTGTGTCAGCCGGTAGTAGTGACAACACAATAGCTCTAGTCACCTCCATAGCCATAGGGTTCAACCTATATTGATTCCACTAATAAGAGTAGGCATTGAAGTCCTATGGCTGTGGAGCAATATCCTTAAGAGGAGGTGGGTTGTCATTGTTGGTATTCTCATTCTTGTTTCGGTTCAGAGATGTATTTGCCACGTTGTTGGCGATATCTTGGGCCATTCGTCTTAGTGTTCTCTAGATCTCTGGGTCAAATGGAGTCAAGGGTATGCCTCGACTTCGAGTGTTGGGAATACACTACACTGATACCCTTAAAAAAACAAAAACAACAAAAAATATAAAATGAGAGAAATAAGGATTAATTTCCAAAATTACTTGAATTAAACAAGTCTAACCGTATTACCCGGTAACTGCACCAAAATCTTGATGTCGCCCAAGCTATACCTCCTTTTTTAGGATAAAGCGGTTATTGTCAAGAAATCGAACCTAACAAAGGTTAGGGTCGAACTCAAGGGAATACTGTAGACGTAGAAGAATTCAATTATGTAATTTGGGTTATTAACTAACTTATCTCCACTAGGGGGGGTTTGAAAATAACAAGTAAAAAGTAATCCTAACAAAAACAAGTGTTTAAACCAATATGGAGAGAAACTAGGATATTGTATTCCCCATGATTCCCTAACTCTGTATCACCAGATAACCCAATTCTTTTATAGTGTGCAGTATGCAGGACGATAAGTTAAGTTCACCAAGCTCTTTGTCCCAGGCGAGCGGCAAATTTCACTATGTGACTTGGTCCATCTCCACAGTGTGACATTACCAACCCTTACCTATTGTCCTAGTACAACCTCCCCTTAGCCCAGTTTGGTTGATTAGACGAGAACACAACAATCTAATCTTGTTAATTAATCTCTTTTCCTATCATTATTACCTTGGTCCAGTCAGTAACACTAGGTGCGCTCTAATGTTTACCACCACTAGAAAACATAAAAAACGAAGAGAGTTAATTAACACATGCATGCACATTTTTCAAGAATTATGAATTATCTGATTTTACCTTAGTTTTTAATAGCTCCCACAACCCTAGTTGTGGATTTAGCTACTCATAATTTGTGTAGATACAAGACTAATGAATTTGAATAGAATAATAGAGAACTTACACGATTGAATTAAGCACAAGTAAATCCAAGCTTTAATGAGAATCACAAGATTATAATTGATCAAATCAAAGTGTACAAGTATTTCTCAAAACTCTCCAATGTTTTTCTCTACTCTATCTCACTATTTTTCTGCTAACTCTTCGAACTCCTCAGGATAATAACCTCTAAACTTATTTATAATGTTTAAAATATAGGTCCTAAACAAAATAGGATAATTGGGGCAGCTTGCCTCACGAGTTGCTTTACGGTTCATATTGTGATTTACAGCCCATATTCGGGCTTTCATACTCCATTGCTGCAAATCTGGACTAGTCTTCTACGACACCCCTCTACGTCTTGTAGAGGGTTTCATCTAATGAAATTTCATGAAAGTCCTCCTTTTGTTGATCCTTAAGGCATGAGGCTTGATCTACGACTCGTAAAATGTTTCATAACCCATCTGCATATTCGTAGAACAAACTTCAGAAATCTACCCCTCACTGGAGTTATACACGAGACCTACTTCACGGCCCGTAGAAAGTTCTATGGCCCGTAAAGGGTCTCGTATATCCTCAAAATCATCAACTTTTACATATTCTTCCAAAAATCAACGCCAACCCTGAAATCCTGCAAACCAAACACAAAATCACATAAAACCCACTAACATCGCATTGAGAACACATAAAATTCTAAGTTTTAAGCATCAAAAGTTTTGTATTTTGACAGCATATCACCGGCATGGGAGGATAAATGGTACTCTTACCACCACGAGTAGTAACCGCCATACACTACCCTTCATTTTTTGGGTTCTGAATTGTGTTGCTAGGCAGTGTACCTTTCTGACGCGGGTTGAGTTGAGTTTATACTTGACCAAACTATTGCTCAAACTATTTGATAACAACAAAATGAACTCAATTTCTGATTTATGTTGGAGATGTCAGACTTAATCCCCCTCAAGGTCTCATCCCATGTCTCATCTTTCTTCAGAAGGTGGTCAAACATCTCCTCAACTCTGGAGCTACTAGCACTGGTATCATGATTGTATGGTGGCACATAAGGACCAATTTTGTAGCCATCTCTGCAACCCCAATCTACATCTCTATCTTGGCCCCGACTCCTATCGTAGTAACCCTTGCGATTGTCTCTGAATGTGCCATTTATGTTATAGTTCCAACCTTGATTTTCTTGACCTTGGCGCCAATAGTTCCTAATTGGACCCTTGGGCATTGGTCTGAACCCCCTCCCCACCCCCCTCCATTTGCTCTGCAATGGAGCAAGTATCCTCCTCATAGTAGGGATCCTCGTACATGGGTGCTCGCAACTGATGAATAACTGCACTAACTATTTCCTGATTCTGCTGCATCACCACCTCCATACCGGTATGGATCCAAGCAAGCTCTTGCATTATCTCTTCATGCATTTTATCTTTCTTTGACCCAATACTGATAGCGCATGAACTTTTAGTAGAAGACCTATCTCTTTGCCCCCATGCACGATTCGTCTTTACCGTATTTTCCATTTTCGCAGCAATCTTTGCAAGTGGTTGATTTAAGAACATGCCCCCCATGATGGTATCAGCACGTGCTTGACTATTCTAGTCCAGGGCATGGTAGAAGATCTCCACCAAGACATCATCAATAATTTTGTGATTAGGGACCCTTCTCAAGCACTTTGTGAACCATTCCCATGCAGTATTGATCGAATCACTAGGAAGTTCCTAAAAGTTGTTGATTTGATCTTTCAACTTGAGCTTTTTCAATCTTGGGAAGCACCTCTCCAAAATGGCCTTCTGCAACTCAACCCAACTTGTGATTGAACTCTGCGAGAGCTCAAATAGCCATAGTGCAGCATTACCTGTCAGAGATAATGGGAAGACACAAAGTCCCACAGCATCCGTAGATAGATTATGTGTTTACATTACACTCTTACAGACAAACGCAATGTTGTATATTGACTATGCAGATTCTTTGATGGTAGGCCCGCGAACAATCCACAGTTTTGCAGCATCTGAAGCAACTCACTCAAAATCACAAACTTTGTGTCAGTTGGTAGTGGCGGCAATATAATGGCTCCAGTAACCTCCATAGCCATAGGGTTCAGCCGATATTGGTTCCACTGATAAGCTTCGGCATCGAAGTCTTGTGGTTGTGGATCAATGTCCTCAAGAGGAGGTGGGTTGTCATTATTCGTATTCTCATTCTTATTCTGGTTAAGAGCTGCATTTGCCGCATTATTTGCATTATCTTGGGCCATCCTTCTTAGTCCTCTCTGGATCTCTGGGTCAAACAGAGTCAAGGGAATGCCTAAACTTCACGTATTGGGCAGACACTACACCAATACCCTAAAATAGAACAAAAACAACAAAAAAACATACAATGAAAGAAATAAAGATTAGTTCAAAAATTACTTGAATTAAACAAGTCTAACCGTATTTCCTGGTAATGGTGCCAAAATCTTGATGTCGCCCAAGTTACACCTCCTTTTTTGGGCTAAAGGTCGTTGTCAAGATATATAACCTAACCAAGGTTATAGTCAAATCCCATGGGGAATATGGTAGACTTAGAAGAATTCAATGCAATTTGGGTTGATTAACCAACTTATCTCCTCAAAAGACGTGTTTTGTGACAACTATGAAAAATAATTCTAAACTAACAAATGTTAAATCAGTATGAAGAGTAACTAGGGTATTGTGTTCCCCATGATTCCCTAACTCAGTATTACCAGATAATCAAATTCTTTTCCAATGTGCAGCATGCAGAATGGTAAGTTAAGTTCACCAAACTCTTTGGCCCAGACGAGAGGTGAATTTCACTACGTGATTCCCCGTAGTGTGACATTACTAACCCTTACCTATTGTTCCAGTACAACCTCTCCTTGGCCTAGTTCGATTGATTAGACAAGAAACATCAATCGAATCCTGTTAATTAATCTCTTTTCCTATTCGTTGCTATCTTGATCCAGTCAGTAATAAGAAAGCATTTAGTATGAAGAGAATTAATTAATACATGCATACATACTTTTCAAAAATTACGAAATATCTGATTTACCTTGTTAGTTCTTTATGGTTCCACAATCCTAGTTGTGGATCTAGCTACTCATGGTCAGTATAAATGCCAGACTTGTGAATTTGAATAACAAAATTGATGACTTACACAAGAGAATTAAGCACAAGAAATCCAAACTCTTCACCAAGAGTCACAAGATTAAAATCAAAAGATGAAACAAAGTTTTACAAGTGTTTCTCAAGCTCTCTAATGTTCTATCACGTCCCTCTATTGTTCCTAATGAAAAATAACCTAAAAACCTTTTTATAGTGTTTAAAATACAAAATCAAAACGGAATAGGATAATTGGGTCGGTAGACTCTACGACAGATTCTACAGGCCATGTGATGTTGTATGGCCCACAAATGGGCTTTCGTGGATTGCTACTTCAAAATTGGGGCTGACTTCTACGACACCCTTTTACGGCCCGTATAAAGTTCTATGGCTCGTAGGAGATTTCGTCTGATGACTTCTCAGCAACTCCCCACTTTCTGATCCTCAAAGTATGACACCAAGTCTATAACTTGTCTACATGTTCATAAAAATCACCCTTCACTGGAATTATAGACGAAACCATCTTTACAGCCCGTAAAATTATCTAGGACCCGTAAAGGGTCTTGTGGAACCTCTGATTCATCAAATTCTGCATTCTTTGCCAAAAAATTGTGTCAACCCTGTAATTCTGCAAAACAAACGTAAAAACACATCAAATCTACTAACATCCCATTGAGAACACACAAAATTCCAAGTTTTAAGAATCAAAAGGGTTGTATTTTGATAGCACATCACTATCCTGGTAAAGTAGACTCTTTTTTCGCTCGGTGTACGGGGAACATCGAGATTCCATGTAATAGTCTGCATGGTCTAGTTCTCGGTTATAGTTTTATTCCCACATATGTTTGCTAGGTTATGAAAGGTTTTGATGATGCTTCTATTCATGGTTTTAAACATGCACCGCTCATACATATTGTGCCCTTATTCTACTGTTATGATTATATATATTAATATTATATTATGGTGTTCCTTGATGCATGGTATACCTACATACTTAGTACAATTCACATACTAACACATACTTCTTTGCCTTCATGATCTGATCATGTAGGCACGAACAGGGATCATAACTCCGTCGTTTTTCTAGAAATTACCAAGAATGAAAAACAAAAGCGACAAACAGGGATCCAAAGTCCATCACTTTTCTAAATTTGTTTTTAAAAAATAAATTAGTCCCTCTTTTTGTTCCAACAAAGTACATAAAAAAATACTGGGTGATGCAGTCCATTGCTTTTAAAAAAGTGTTGCGCAAAAAATAACATAATCGACTGCATTGCTTTTCTGTCAATTTTGGCAAAAAAAGTGACACAATCTATTTTTTTCATCGATTTTGTACATTTTTTAATAGTATTTGCAGGATAAATATTTGGGAGAAAGGATAGTACATATATTTGTCGAAGGTTATAAGAATAGTCATAAGAATTTATTCACTGCATTATCTTCTGGCAAGAGCGTGAGAAGTTCAACGTTCATCAATTTTATTTTCGAGGCATACAATATTTATGTCTCATTATCAATGAAATTTTTTTAAGTATTTTTATTATCCTAACAAATAATTTTTTAGTTTTATCATTTACAAGAATTATTTTTTGGGGTAAAAGAGAAAATAGAATGAGGTTCTACAAGTTTCATAAAAATATTTAAGAAGATAACTAATCTTTTTAATAACAACTAACTATATTTTTTTTTAAAAAAAGATTAAAATATTGAGTGGTGGTATTCAATCTTCAAAGTCTTTCTTATATTATAAGAAATAAGAAATTGTATACCCCATTTTATTTTTGACATAAAATTGTCAAACTTAGCCAAGTGGCTGAAAATATGCAAAACAAAATGTGAAAAAAAATATCATATTTTTACGTAGTTCAAAAATATATTGACACTTTTTAATTAAATGAAACGACTCCAAAAGGTGTCCGGAAATATGCCTCGGAAGTGCCCTGAATCGTATTTCTATATATCTAAAAATTTATTTTGTAATTTCGAATATCCAACTTCATATTCTTGTTCGGGGGGCAAAAATGAGTGGGAAATGAGTCTAACCCAAATTTTAGAGCAACCATATCAAAATCTAAAAATCGCAAAAACGTGATTTAGGAGGGTCAATTTTAAAGGGGCATATCTCTTAGTACACAAAGAATTGGGTGTTCTACAACCTACCAAATTAAAGCTCTTTAAATTAGCTTCCCGACACACTTGGTTTCACCTCATTTTGAGTTCGGATGAAGAATTTACGCCCATTTTCATAAAACTCATATGTGCAGAAATGCAAAGTCCAGTGAGCGTATTGAAAATGGAAGCAGTGTTATTTTAGTCCTTTTTTTTTTTACTTAAGTCCAAGACTTTCAAGTCTTGGGCCTAAGGGTTTCCATACTTGAAAATACCTATACTTAGTCTTATTTCACCCTCATATCATCCTAAACATTCTTCAATACTCACTCAAGCACTTAGACTAATTTTCCTCTCAAGATTCAAGTCCCAAAACCCTCATTCGGATCTAGAGATTTCCTTCAAACTTCAAGCTTCAAGCCTCCATTTTCAATCTTCATCAAGAGCTTCTCCAAAGCTAAGGTATGTGGGTTTCAACCATTGGGTCCTTTCACCCATGGTACCCAATCCTCTTTTCTACTTAAATTGCATGATTTAAAGTTGATTTTACATGTGGGTTTTGTATATTAAGAAATTTACTATACAGTGATTTGAGTTCATGAAAGTATGATTGTTTTGCATGTTTTTGAACTCTAAATCTTGGATCTAATATTGGATTTGATGAAGGATTTTGATGTATGTTGTTTGAGGGTGTTACAAGGTGTTGATTAATGATTTTGCATGGGATCAACTTGCATATTTTCACTCTTGAATTGCATAGTTTTATACTAATACTACACACCTACCAAGTGTTTGATAAAATGTCCGGTTATGATTTCTTGAGGAATTGAAGCTCTAATGCATGTCTTATGAGTTGAAAGAATTCATGATGATTTTAAGATGTGTCTAATTCATGAAAATGTTGTTAATGTTATAAAGCCAGGTTTGAGCCCTTTCTTAAAGATTTCACCTCTTGTAAGCCCCTTTGATGTTGATGTTAATGCAAGGGTAAGGTTGATGATGATCTATTCTTATGATTAAAGTTGGGCTCACCATTTGAGGTCAATGATGTTATGAGCGACTTGTGTCATGTCCTCTATATTGTTGCAAGTTATTAAAGCTATGATTATCTTATATATTCAATGGGATTAGATTTAGCACCAAGTGGACTAGAGGCGAGTCCCCAAGTCCCAAAACAGAGGCAAGTCCCTAAGTCCCAAAACTATGTGCCACCATAGGATGATGTTATGCCCTTGTTATACTAGTGGATCCATCTAGTGAACCATGTCTTAAAATCCTTTCCGAAATTGGGTTGTGTTCACGTAAGTTGAAGTGGGGTCTTAAATCCTTTCCGAAATTGGGTCAGATTCCCATTCGGAAGGTTACTTCATACGAAATGGGTCATATTCCTGTAATTTTGAAGTATGGTTTACCTTGGCAAGTAGACCACCTCTTTACCGGTGAGGGTTAATTATTGGAATTCCAAGTCGTAGCTCACTTGGTCTTATTCTATGTCAATTGAGGTCTCTTCCCACACCTATGTATTATGATCTACATGAGTTGAATGAATTATAAGCATGTTTTACTTATGCATTGATCGTACATGCCATGTTGTTATATTATGTCTATTGCCTATTATTATGCATTTTGACTATGATGCCTATCTCTTGTTGCATTGCATCCTACATACTTAATACATTCAAACGTACTAATGCATATGTTATGCCTACATGATATTACCATGTAGGAACCGGAGCCCTGCTTGAGCATCTCCACCCACGTGGCTAGTACTGTTTCACTCAAGCTTGTCGGTGAGTCCTCCATTCCGGGGACGTTGCTTATGATCTCATGCTATGTCCTAAGACTATATTTCTTTTATGTATGTATTAACTATGAGGGTGAGCCCGATTGCTTATCTTGGCCCCCGCTCTTATTAATGTAATAGAGGTGTTGTTGGACATGTTATATATTATGCTTGAGCTTTGACTCACTTATGATATTCAAGCTATTTATGTATAAATCTCTCTCTCCCTTAGTCCTAATTCCACTTATTTATATTTCTTATGTTGTTTTACATTGCTTATGCGATCAAGGATGTGTAATGATATCCTATGAGGCTTGTTTGGGGTTCTTTCGGGTTCCCCATTCACCGATCACGTCTAGACCCTAGGCTTGGATCGTGACATTAAAGAACAAGTTTGGAAATAAGAGAAGCACAACAACCATTAGTTTGATTTGTTTCTCTTTTGCGAATTGATATGCAATTGATCTAAATAAAATAATTTAAAAAATAAAACAAAAATATCGTAACAAAAAAAAATTGAAGTGAAAATTTTATAAAAGTTGATTTGTAGAAATTTATATGAGACACATGTATAACACATGTATTCAGAAATTTATAGATTTATAAAAATAGAAAGTACCTACTGGAAGCAATATCATTAATTAAATCATGGTTTTAAGTTTCAAAAGAATCACAAGTTCAATTAGTCTTTTGTGTAATCAAATAAAATCACCTTTAATTTATTGACATGTAACAAAAAATGAAAATTATGAAAAATAGCGACAAAAAAATATGTGCATGCACAAAATTAGAATGTTGGGGATGGGGTTAGGTAGAACATGTATGTGAAAGAGTAAAATTCGAGGAAAGAAAAAGGAAAAAGGATGTTAGTTCTCAACACATTTGACGTTAGCTATCCATATTTCTTATTAATCTGTGCGACGAAATCGAAAGAAAAAAATTAAGAGAAAAATTCCATGTGGATCTCCAGTACTCTTATAGTAAGTGATCGAATGATGATTTTTATTAAGAAATTCGACATTTATTAGATATACCTAAAAGAATTTTAATTATATGTACATAGTATTATTTTCTATTGGATGAGATTTGAAATATAGTTGTGGCCCTACTTGTAGTTAGAGGTGGATCCAAAATTTGATGCTTGTGGTTTCTAAATTTTTAAACATGACAACAATTTTAAACTACAGTACCAACTGCCAAAATAACGAACAAATACTAGTATTTAATATATTAAAAAACTATGAATTACTTAAATATATGCACTATTATTATAATTGCGCTCGACGAGTTGTCATGTTTTGAAAATAATCAATGATCAAATCATTAGATACACTTTCAAATACTTCATATTCTATATAACAAACTAAACAATCATTTAAAAAGTCATCACCAATTGGCTTCGCAAATCATTTTTAATGACTTTCATGGAGGAAAAAGTTTTTACCATTGTTGCAATAGCTACAAGTAATATCAAGCTTAATTTCACAAGCAAATAAACATGTCTTCAAGTCTAGTATATTTGTTTTAACCAATGTCATCAAAAGATCTTCAAGTCCTTTCAAATTTAAGAAAGAATTGTCTACTTTTTTCACATAGTAAATACAAGTGTCTAGATCAAAGCTAAGATCTTCTAGTTTGAAGCATCAAATTCATTTGGATAACATGTAGCAAGCTTTATGATATTCTTTTAATCAAAATTTGCAAATAAATTCTCGGAATACAAACTAGTAATTCCAAAAGTAGATCAGTGTTCACTTCATTAAAGTAAATATTAAGTTTTGAAAGTAGCAAATCAATGACAACATAAAAATATTTTACATGCAAATGATGAGAATATGTAACACTTGAGCTCTTACGCTTTGACTTTTCAAGACCATAATTCTCATCGATTTTAGGGATCATAAACACCATTCTTGTCACAAAATAAAGAGATATGTTCTACCAAAAAATTTCATTTAGATATCCTCATTGATTGCAATTGCCTCTTTGTGAGATCGACAAGTTTCATGGCAGTAATAATATCTTGATCTTTTCATTGCAAGCCATATTTAAATTTTATTTGTTGTCAAAATTTTCAACATCCAATGTAATATGTAGATAAATTCATAAGATTTAATGTCATCCAATAATTTTTTTGCCATTGCTTTCTCATGATAATTTGCAGCCCCATTTTCAAGAACTTCAGGTGCATAAGCAATTGATGAGAATAAGGAAATAAAGTTACATACAACCTTAAAATGAGATCTCTATTGGGTGTCACCAAGCCTTAGAAGTCCAAATTTCTATTAAATCAACTTCATGTATGAACTTCACAAAGTATCAGTGATTTCTCTAACTTTTCAGCTTTATCATCTCGAAGCATTTCCCTATGCTTAAAAAAACCTCCAATAGTATTAAAATATTAGAAAGAATGTCAAAAAATTATTCACATCATTTTTTCACAACAGCTACAAGAGTCAATTGCAATTGATGAGCAAAGCAATAAATGCAATATGTTGAAGAATTATCTTTCAGAATCAATGTTTTAAAGTTATTAACCTCTCCTTGCATGTTGTTAGCTCCATCATAATCCTAACCCTATATTTCAGATAGACTCAAAAAATAGTCTAAAAGCAAAGAGTAGATTGCTTCTTTCAATAAATTTGCATATGTGTCTTTAACATGAACAAAGCCAAGAAATCTCTCAATAAGTTTAAACATATCGTAAAACAAAAGTCATCTGTTCCTTATGAGAAATATGCTTAGATTCATCGACCAATATTTCAAAGTAATCCTCATTCAAGTCTTTCAATAATTACTTTCACCATTTTTTTTGCACAAGAATTCACAGAATCTTTTTGAATACAGAAAATGGTTTAAACTGCCATCAAATTATTAAAAATGGTACAATACTTCATCCACCTATTGGGCATAAAATATCCTTGTCATCCACCTTTGGGTCCAAAAATGCCCTTCATTCACCTATTTGGCTTGCTTATACCCTTGAAACTAACAATACTCTCTTCTTTTTTTAAAAATATTTATTATGTTTCATTTTCTATGGAATAAAGTAAACACCCATTCTCAATTTTTTTCAAAACAAAAAACCTTATAATTTTTTTTTATTTTTTAAAGTTTATTTTAGAATTATAAAGAAAGATATTATTTTGATTTGAACAAAATAAGTAAAAATCTAATTAAAAAACAAACTAGGAATTTTACTTTAGTTTTAAAGTTTTTAGGGTAATGTAGAAGGTATGCCCTTTTGAATTTAATAAATTATGGAGAAAAAATCTTTAAACAACAACAACAATAACAATAACATACACAATGGAATCCCACAAGTAGGGTCTGGGGAGGGTAAAATGTATGCAGACCTTACCACCACCTCGTAGAATTAGAGAGACTGTTTCCTGGGAATCCTCGTCTCAAAACCCATAAGCAATATAACTAGATATGATAGAGTTTTTTTTTTTTTTAAAAAAAAAATCTTTAAAAAAGCTCATAAAAAATCTAAAGTTATAACTACATATTTTGAATTTTTTTAAAAAAAAATGTATGCACATACTTATATTTTATTTAGACAAAATAATTAATTTTTTAAGGATCAAAGCTATTTATTAAAATCGATTTGTTTTTTTTTTTAATTTTTTTTATTTAATCAAATTTGAATAGCTTTCGTGATGTTTTATTATAGCATTAAAAGAAATTAAAAAAATTTACTCTTTGAATAAATTAAAAAATCACTTTTTCATTAACTTTATATATATTTTAAAGTTTTCTTTTTTAGAAAGCTAAATTGGTTAATTATTTTAATAAAACACTTTGATTACTTTAAAAAAATATTCATTTTGATCGTTAAAGAGATACATTATTTCGGTTTGGATAAATTATGAAAAAAAAAAATTTAATAGAGATGGGGGTTCTCCTTCTCCCGTTTGATATTTTCATTACAGTTATAGCCTCAAATAGGCAATGAATTGCATACAACTTTCTCCTTTGCCGGTAGAGTTTCGAGAGCTAAGCTAAGTCGTTTCGAGTTTTTTTAGGAGGCCATAACATAAAAAATCAGGAGAATTTTCCTAATCTTTGATGAATTTATTTTATTCCATAAGAAAATGAAACACAATAAATATTTAAAAAAGAAAAAGAAAAAAAGAGATGGTTGTTAATTTCAATGGCATAAGTGAGCTAAAAAGGTGAATGAAGGCCATATTTGGACTCCAAAGGTGAATGACAAGCGCATTTTAGGCCCAATAGATAAATTTGTGTGAGATATTTTTATACTATTTTCAATAGTTCAAGGACATTTTAAGTCCTTTTCCGTTTTGAATATCTGAGAGCCATGATATTATTTTTAGGAGTTTTTTCTAATACAACATTTTTTTTATATCTTCTTCATTTTATCCTCATACCATTCAAAGAGATCTAGAAAATGACCTTTCTAATAGAAGTTACTCTTTCATTATGACTTCAAAAAGATATTTCTTCTTCAAAAACTACCTTACCACATCAATTGAAGCATTCAAGAAAAATCCGATGTTCACTTTTGATTTTTTCGAATTACAGTTATTGATTCATTAAATCTAGCATCATTTTGAAACAATAAATATGAACACCGTTGACATCACCAACATCTTTTTAAGCCTTAAATCTCTATTTCGACTTTGAAAATCATTTGTTGTGAAAGAATGACTTACTTTTTTTGTGTCATATCCTCCAAGCTCATTTTAAAACAAAAAAACAATATAAGCAAGATATTGTATCTTTTTTAATGCTATAATCTAACCATTAAGAATATAGAGGTTTAAACCATTGGTGATTAAAGTGACACGGTATTCCTCCAATATCGCTTATTAAAAAAATAAATTTAGTAGACTAACAAGGTCCCTTTTGTATATAATATCTACTCACTCAGTCATGTATATAATATCTACTCATTTGGTCATATTTATTAGGAGAAAATTATAAAATTTGTGTTCTTTGAGTAGAATCAGATTTAAGATACAATTTGGTCAACATCAACATACAATGACAAACCTGATAAAGGAGAGCTAGGAGCAGTAGAGCAGAATCAGATTTAAGATACGATTTAGTCAACATTGTCATTATCTAATGCTTTGAAAAGATCAACATACAATGACAAATCTGACTAAGGAGAGCTAGGAGTAGTATAACGAGTTTGAGGCTTCAAAAAATTCATAATCATATCGACTTTTTCTTTAAAATCCTAAAGAATCACAAAACACAAATTATGTAAACGATATGTAGTCTAATGTTTGAAAACATTATCTTGGATATTGTTATTGTAAAACTTAATTTATTAATGTGAATATTTCAAAATTTTAATTTTAATTCTAAAATAATAAGTAATTTTTTTTATATATAAATTTTGAACACTTTTACTATAATCTTCAATATTGTTCTAAGTGAAATTAAAATTATTAAATTTACCATTAATATTTTAGGGCACAAAATAATAGTTTCACTAATTTCACCCTTGAAAAATTTAAAATTTTGAAAAAACAATAATTATTTTAATATATTCTGTTATCAATATACGAAATAGCCTTTAGAAGTAGAGATAAAAATCAAATTTTGATTTTTGAATAGATTATTATACCGTTTAAAAATAAATTAGAAAAATAAAAAAGGAGATGATAAAGTAAATATACATACCAAAGAGTAGAGATCGAACAATAACAATGAGATCAAGATCCCTAATTTTTGAAAACAAATTTGATTTTAAAGCTTTATTAAGTGTATAAGTAGAAACTAATAGTCATTTTAGAGTACAAAACTGCTTTCGATTTTTTTTTTCAATTACTAATTTTCTGTTTTTTTTTTCAAATTTATAAAAACCTATTTTCATTTTTTTTTTAATTTATAAAACCTATACATCCCAGGGGATGTTTGGTGCGAGGTATAAAGTATTATAATCCCAAAATAAAATATATGATTATTTTATCCCATATTTAGTTAGAAGTATTAGATAGTGTTTGAATTATTTATCCCACACATTTTTATCTTAGTGATGAAAAATTAATCCCATATATAGGATGGAATAATTTATCCCAAAATTACTTATAACACGTTGCCAACGAAACGACTCCTAAGAGGTCGAAGCACAGAAAAAGTAGAGATTAGTCTTTTTTAATTTTAATTTTATTTTTAGATTAGAGCATACTCCCTTTGTCTCTGTGACATCTTTTTTTTTTTTTTCATTCAAAAAAAATATCAACAATTATAATTTCATTTTTATCTGTGTCAAAAAAATTTTAAGTCAAAAGGTGGTGGGACGGAGAGAGAGTATTATTTTCTCGGAAAAAGCAAAGGATTTGGGGACCCATGGGTTTGGAAACCACATGACGCAGGAGCTCTCGCTTTTCTTTGTTTGTGGGGTTGCAGTGAATAGATTTGATATTTTAGTTTGAATATAGGGTCAACGCAAAAACACGACTTGGTGGATGCTGATTGAAGGTAATATGGAAGACGTTTTGAGGGAAGGAAGGTCATTGGAGGAGACACCAACCTGGTCAGTGGCAACAGTCACCACTGTTATGGTTTTTGTTTGCTTGTTTGTCGAACGCTCCATTTACCGATTTGGAAGGGTGAGAGAGTTGTCAATATTGGACTTGTTACACCAACACCTATCTTTTCTTAGTAAGCTCACAGCTCGTCTTCATATGCATCTGCAGTGGTTGAAAAAGACTAGAAGAAAAGCTCTATTTGCTTCTGTCGAGAAGATAAAGGAAGGTGATCAATTCCATTCAAACATAGTCGATGCTCAATTATAATACTTCTGATCTATATAGGCCAGCTGATATCCTTTTTCTCTTTTGTATCTTCACACAGAGTTGATGCTGCTTGGCCTTATTTCTTTGTTGTTGGGACAATGTGCAAGGCAGATTTCTCAAATTTGTGTCAGTTCATCCCTTTTCAGTAGTAAATTTTTCCTTTGTTCTCAACAAGATTATGACGCTACCAGTGAGACAATCCATTTGTCAAGCTTCTCCATTCTCTCTAATCATACTGATATTCCTCCCAAGGCTATTTATCAACCCTCACATCAATGTGGTGAGGTAAATTGTTTTCTATCTTCATATTACACAAAATGATTCTTTCTGCTACTCTACTAATAAGGACAAATGTTTTGGTATTAACAATTTGACAGGGACGTGAACCTTTTGTCTCCTATGAAGGTCTTGAGCAGCTTCACCGCTTCCTGTTTGTTCTTGGTATCACCCATGTTCTATACAGTTGTATTGTTGTGGGCTTGGCCATGACCAAGGTAGAATCAAAATTTTCTAAATCAGGGTGGAAAATTATTCTATATCTTTAATGCTTTCATCCAAAGTCATTATGCTACTACTTATAGTGATTTCCATTATTAGCCTATTCTACGCAAGTGGTGTCAGCCCATTATCACAACTCAGCTTGTATTTGCATTTGGTTCTAGGGATGTAGATGTTCTAAAGCTTTACTTATTGTACCAAATTGTTATCCACTTTGCATTATTTTCAAGTAGTGCCAGTCTATTATGCATAATACATGTTCTAAAAGAGAATGTTATATATA
>JAABOM020000002.1:9115626-9137716 GCA_011800125.2 Solanum clarkiae
ATGCTACCGATTTATTGTATTCTCCCAACTTTAATTATACGTTTCTTAAAATATTTATTTTGAGAAGTTCTTCAATGAATGGGGTGGGGATGCCACTCCTATATCATTTGATGCCACTGGGTTCATGCTCTTCCTTGCTGGTTTTGAATGTATTTTGATTGTAGATATACAGTTGGAGGAAGTGGGAAAACCAAGTGAGCTCTGGGGAAGTGAACAACTTACAAGGTGCGTGGAATTAAAGAAAATAAATTATGTGCTCTCAATATGAATTCACCTTCTTCCATATAAGTAATACTTGCACAAAATACAAAGGAAATTTATCCTAGATAAACTGAACAAGTATGTAATTTAATTGCACAAATTTTCTTAAATATTAAATATGTGTTCTGATCTTTTTTTGTGTTATGTAGTGCCAAAGAATAAAGAGATGAGGCGACAGTCCACCTTTGCTCTGCATCATGCTTCTCATCCATGGAGTAGGAGTCGGATTCTTATATGGATGGTAATAGCTATTGCCTCAGTCTTAAGACATCGTACACTATTCTTCTTTCTTCCTCGTTCCTCTGCTCAACTGCTGCATATTGCCTTTGCTGGAATACCTTTTCTACTTGTGCAATGGCCGTGTTCTATACAACAACAACAACAACAACAACAACATACCCAATGAAATCCCACAAGTGGTATACGCAGATCTTACAACTACCTCATAGAGAAATGGCAGTCTTCTATGAGCCTCATAATTTGCCTTATATAGTTAGGACATCTTGTGTTGTGAAACAACCCTAATTGACTCATAAAGTTAAACTATTCCATAGTTAGAGTTCTATTTTCTCTATCTAGTATTTTCTTGCATTTTCTGTACCTTGTAATTTGACGCATCTACATTGATCTGTTACTTGCGCATACTGTTGTATGGGTGAACCTGGTTCATATGCATTTCATCACTTCGGATATTTTCTGGAGAACAGAATAGAATTTCATATAAGTCAACTGTTAGATCTTGAGGAAGGAGCAAAAGAGTATCTATGGTCTAAAGTTTGAGGAGGATTTATGTTTTTAACAAAAAAGGGGCAAATGGTTATCACCGAATAAGCTAATGAACTATAGATGGATCTCGACGCCACTTAACTTCTTTATTTTTCTTTTAACCAAGTTTGAATTGAAGTATTAACTTCTACTCTAAATTTTCTACCTGTATTAGATTAAACTATTGTATCAGTCACAATTGTTCCCTTCATCCAACTTCAACTGATCCCTTGATTTGCTAAAATGATAATTAAAAAAGAACAAAATAGAAAGAAAGCACAGGAACGGATATGTTGAGCTTTAGAAATGGTTGGTGTTGTCGTTAAACTTACATATTGTCCTTTGTTTATTGAGAGTAGTTAAAAACTTGCATGTCCATGTAGGATTAGCGTGAAATATAGAGATTATCTAAATCCCTCGTTTGGTTAATGGCCTTAAATGACAAAATATTTAGTATTGAAATGACGTCAGCTTAAATAGGGCAGAACGGATAGAGAACAGTTCAGAAAACCAACCCCAATTGATTTTTGTTTGATAAGCAATTGAGTTAATTAATATCAGTATTATTTCCAAAAGAATTCTTTTGGATGAACTAAAATAGCAAAACTGCCGGAGCAAAATAGGGAAGTGTTTCCTGGGGATGATATTAATTCCTTTGATCTTTGTGTCATTATTTTTCTTTATTCTTCTTGTGCATGTTGCTTCTACTTATAACTCAGCTGGATTTAATGAACGACTCCTTCTGGTTTGGATATATTAGATAGAAAAAGTATGGCATCACCGAAAGATTTGCTCAAGTTACAAACCTTTTTCCTTGAGGTTTAATATGCCTCTACCTCTGAATTTGGTGTGTAAATAGGTCATTTCCATATAGACCACAAAGAAGCCTGGTTAATTGTGCTTTGTGAACAAAGTAAACAAGAGCTGAGAGCACTCAAAAATGTGGAAATAACTATAAGACTAGTATACGATTTTCTGCAGCAGAGGGTCTGAAGGGGGACAATGAATGTGATAGAAAGATGATAGTTCTTGTTAGAATAGGAAAAGATACATTTATTGTAAATAGAATCCTACTTGCAAAAAGATTGTAATGGAGTCTATAAATTAAATTGCGCGGACTCTTCACTTTCAATGCCACACTCATGTCGGATTCTCAAAAAATACCTTATTTTAGAGAATTCGACATGCACCCATTGACATTTTTGAAGAGTGTAAGCAACATAACTTATACATAGTGTCTTGGTGTAATATGCATGCGTAATTCAATAATATTCTCCTTCTTTTCTCACATGATATCAGAGCATTGGTGAGAACTTTTGGAGAAAAAAACTCAGTCAGACAGGTCACCGTTGCGTCAGTTTTTCGGTGATTGTCAGTGATGATATGTGTCATCATTTATTTCTATCAGTGTTGGTGTGAAAACCAACACCACCATTGGCCCCCCATTATCCAGCAACAAAATCCTAGCCAGACCAACTGGAAAAGATCACTTTACGTGCCTTCATGCACTGATAAGAGATGCGACTATTCAACTGAAATCTGACCATGTGCCCAGCTCGTGAGCCTTGCTCTGGCCACTTTCCGACAATTTTATTTTCTAGTAGGATCGCCTCTTAAATCTATGGCTGTCCATATAACTATTTCCTTATTCCGACTAATTTTTTTCTATTTGCTATAATTTCACATTGACGACTAATTTTTTTCTAGATTCCGACACTCTCTTTTCCAAATTCTAGTGACTTGTTAGGAACATATTTCTAGCTTTTTGGCTAAAAGATTTTGATTTCACAAGATGTCGATCAACATTGATATTTTTGGCTCCTAAAATACAAGAATTGGAAGTTCAAGCTCTATTGATCACTTCAAGAACAATTAATGGGAAGTTGAAACTATTTAGCTGGGTTTCCTCAATTGAATTGTAGTGTGGTGCACGGATCAAGGTATCTAAGACCACTTAAAGAATAATGTGTTGAGTGGTAGATAAAAAGACAAAAGCTAGCGAGGAAGATGCAAAAACCAAATCATAATGGGAGAAGGTTGTTTGACTTGGGCTCAGGTGTAATGGCACTTAAATTAACCCACTATGACAAGTCAGCCTAAGGCAACAACTTGAAGTAGAACAAGAGAAAAATAAAGCGGAATATAAAAGTTTTCTAATAGTTAAAGCAAGGTAAATAAATCACAACTCTGAAACCACCACGAAGACTTGGTGTCACATTTACAAGCCTCTAATACGAACAAGGAAATGAAAGAAATTACAGTCTCAAATGTCTTTGGTTCTCAAACAGAACAAAAAACAATATAATAAAGGAATATTGAGGGTCCGCGAAGAGACTAGTCACTACCTTTCAAGTAAATCTTGAAGCTTGCACCAAGAATGGAAGAAGAGATATCATGTGCAGGCTCACCACCTACATGGGTGTAGACACAAGGAATGAGTATCTAACAATGTGGTACAAATTTGAAAAACTAGAATATTCTCCCAGGCACTAATCCTGATGTAAATTTCAAACCTATACATAGCCATAACCCACCAGTGGTTCTCCTGTTCACCAAAATCTCCTCTTACCTTTCTCCCTTTCTCAAAATCTGTTCACCATAGCCACCTCGATAACCCGCGACCCTACCCAGAAAATCCATCCCCAGAAATTACCCCACGAGCTCTCATGCGCCCTCACGCGCCTTCAGGCGGAAAGGGTTTTCTGACAACCACCTCCATCTCTAACTTGTCACTTTCTCTGGTACTATTTTCTTCTTTGGTCCGATGGAAAACAACATGTACTTTGTTGTAGGTTTCACGTCCTTCGACATAACTAGCTCAAATGGCACAGTTGAAACATGGTACGATTGGACGGAGAGGAGCAGGAACTCTATAAGGAGATCGACTTTAAATAGGATAACAATGGAATGGATCCTCTCATGTATGAGAGAAGCATCAAAAGTCCATGGCAACTTTGTCAGAAGATGGAATAGAGGAGATATTTTTTCAGAAACTTCTGCTCAAGAAACTTTAACAGGTTTGGCATATGTATAAGCATTGTTAGCTTAAGGGGAAGGAAAAGGTCAGTGGTAAGTATTCTAGAACTGACATTTAATGCAGGATGGAATTCTTATCCCTGATAAAATAGAAGGTTTTGTTGAAAAAACAAGACCCTCCTGCTAGGCCTATACCAAGAATGACCGAGAAAAACCTACCATACTCTGAAGCTGTCAAGAGTTTTAAGCGGTCGAATAGGGAAGATAATGAAGTCCTTAAAGACGTCGAGTTAAGAAAGGGAGGAGTTATTAGCATTGAAGAAGGGTCTGGCCTTCAGAATGAAGTGCTGAGAAGATGCTTGGTGGGATGCTTCTCCAAAACCTCCGCAGAAATGGTCACACTGTCAGTAGCTAGAAGATGGGCAAATGCCCCATGTAAACAAATCCATGGTCTCAGTATCTACCTCCTTTATTTCTCACAGTTCTTAACTAGAGGCAAAATGTATGATTATGGAAAGTTTATCTATGCCTCTTTTTCTAAATGGATTCAAATGTTCTATATCTTCTGTTGTTTTTAAAATGTTAAATTCAAACTGTTAGTTTCTTTTGGTAGCTATGACTAATGTAAATACTCTAGAATTAAAAATCTATAGAAATTAAATATTGTATAGAGATTAGTTGTTTCTTTAATTTAAGGGGAAATTACATATATATAAAAAAAAGTAAAAAATTTACCAAAAAAGTAGCCCATATTTTATTTTCATAAAAAATCCAAAATCAGCGAAACTATACATGACTATACAATTTAGTTTGTCAAAAGTTATAGAAAGTATACACTCCTATACAATGTATATTACTTATATATGAGCTATACACTAAATATACATTATGATATACAAATATACACTGACTATACATGCCTATACAACGAGGGCTATTTCTTTTGTAATTTTTAAAGTTTAGTGTCTCTTAGTGTAATTTTCTCTTAATTTAATCTGTTGCCAAGTTCTAAGTGCATGTATTATTTAGTGTAACACAACCAATAACATGCCTAGCAAATTCTAGCACTTTGACTAACACTTGTCAGCTTTCCTTTGAAATATGACACAGTTCCTATACATTTTTGTGTTGAGTTTTATCTCAACAATTTGTTCTGGATTAGCCATGCATGTGTAAAATCTATGACGTTGATTTCTTTTGCAATCTTGCAGCTTTGCTTTCTTAGGCAGTTTAGGACTTCAATTCACAAGTCAGATTACTTGGCACTGAGACTGGGCTTTATCACTGTAGGTATTCAGTTTCTTTTGGTAATTCCTAAATAGTATTCCACTTAGGAATGATATCTCAGCTCCTCTGTTAGTGTGGAAGGTAAGTGAAGAGGTGGAAATGCTCAGTATTCTCTTCCATGGTTAAAATTTGTTTGCATCATTCTCGACATGCTTAAGCAGCTGCATTCGCATTGGAAAGTGTCCTATTATGGAAAACATTATGCAAGAGGGAAGGATATTTTAAAGATGTTGATGTTACGTTATACTCTTCCGTCCCATTTTATGTGACACCCTTTTTTTCAAGTTTGTTCCAAAAGAATGTCACTTTACTATAATTAGAAACAATTTAACTTTAAAATTCCCTATTTACCCTTAATGAAACGATTTACAACCACACAAATATCTAAGGATTGTTTAGACCACAAGTTTCAAAAGTCTTTCTTTTTTTATTAAACACTATGGCAAGTCTAATGATGCTAGATAAAATGGGATGGAGGGAGTAATATATATTTGGACATAATTGCTGAAGCACTTAAGTTGAATGTCTTAATTCTGTTTGTTTCCAAAGTTCAGTATTCTTGTAAAATTTTGTTGCTCAGAGGTTTTTGTGGAATAGGGTGTTTAATTTTGTTGGTCATACTTACTACTCCATTACAAGTAATGCCAGGGATAAGAGACACTTTTGTAGCAGGTTTATTACTTATCCATATCAAGAAGCAGTGACTGTTCTCAAAATTCACATATTTATTTTCATTGCCTGACCCTTGCTTCTATAACGTGCAGAATCACAAGCTTCCACTTACTTACAATTTCCATAAGTACATGGTTCGTAGCATGGAAGATGAATTTTATGAAATTGTAGGGATCAGGTATGTTGTTATCGGTTTAGATCATTTTAGTACACAGCATGTGGGAGAATATTTTGGCTCAGTAATAATTATACTTAGTGTTTGTGATATAGCCATCAACCAAAAACTTGAGGTCCTCCTTGAGTGTTTTTTATGAATGTTCTAGGTGCTTCCATAGAGAATTTGGCGAAAGCACATGCAAAGTTGGGAATATGTTGGGATCATTTTTTTCCAGCATCAAAGAAAGAGCAGGCGAAAACCCTTATTTGTATAGCTAATGAGCTGTAGTTCTATTACAATTTGGAAATTTGTCTAATTTTGTTCTTAAATTCTTCAGAAAATAGGTGTCTTGATAGTTGCATATTTGTTCTGACTTATTCTGGGACTTTGCAGCTGGCTACTTTGGGGTTATGCCATCATATGCATCTTCATCAACATTCATGGTAATGAAATTTTTGTACCATGAAAATATCATTTTCTGGCTTGTTGAAATTTCGAAATGATGTTACTTATATTGCAGGTCTTAATATCTACTTCTGGCTCTCTTTTATTCCTGCCATTGTAAGTCAGCTTACCTTCTTTGGTCCATTACCTGACTGAAATGATATGTGTATCTGATGCCCAACAATAACTTGTGCCAAAGCTCGTCATGGTAGTTGGAACAAAACTACAACATGTAGTCTCCTCATTGGCACTTGAAATTGCAGAACCAAAGGGTCCACTTATTGGATTACAAGTAAAGCCACGCGATGAATTGTTTTGGTTTGGAAAACCAAAGATACTGTTACGATTGATACAGTTTATATCATTTCAGGTCAAATTTCAAAAGCTCTGATGCTCGATTTACTGTTCAATGTTAAGTTCAAGCAAAACAAGTGAAAAGATAAAAAGGTTTTGCATGGTTAAATGTCCTAACATCGATATTTTTGTGTGCACAGAATGCTTTTGAAATGGCAACCTTTATCTGGTCCTTGGTGAGATTCATCACCTTCTTCTTTACTATAACTCATGGAGCATCTTCTTGTTTAAAGATTACTATTTTTTCTTAGGTCAATATATGTATAAATAAATTTCTCTTCTAGCAAAAACTATGAATGATTGTGGAGTGGATAATCACTATGCAAGGAATTCCTTCTCCAAGATGACATTGATAGGAAATTAAATATTTCTCCAAAAACTCCAAGATTAGTAATATTTTTATGGTCTATAGTAGACAAGTCTGAAAGTGGGGAAATTGAAATTCCATCTCTAGTCGACTGTCAAAGGCTGGTAGTCGACTTTCCTACAGGTTTACTATAACAGATGATAGATAAATCTAAAGAGTGAAACGTAAATTTATACTAATTCGGATCGCCGATGTAGTGCCTAGTCTAGTATCCTTGGGTACAAGGTTTTCCTTTATAACTTCTTGGAGAACTTGTAAGTACAGAATGGATGGTCCTAAAATACTCTATCTGATATCAAATCAGATATACAACTTTAACACAACCTATCTATATAACCTACACTGCTCTTTCCTTTTTCTCTCTTTTACAATTGTAAACTTGAGAGAGTGCAATGTTCACTGAAAGACAAAAAAAACACATTACAAGTTCAGTGAAGGGAGTGACTTTTTTCGTTTGGTATGGCTGACTTTTATAATTGCCTGTTGTAAAGCTGCTTTAGGCTCTAATTTCTAAAAGGGGAACCCTAGGGTATTTCATTCAATCAAGAATTTTTATTGATTAAATGATTAAGCATACACATCCATATCAAATATGTTTTCCGTGAGAGTGAGATCTCCTTTCCTTTTTGATCTTCAATCTTGCAGAGTAATTTTGTCTTCTGACTCTTGCCTTGTATAGACTATTTGATTTTCTTTGTGTCTTGACATTCCTTCCAGATCTTTGATTTGAGAGAGGAGTACCTATGGATGTCCTTTTTGCTTAGATTAATCTTCTTTCCTTTGTGCTTCATTCTAGATTCCTTGATTTGCTGTGGATTGATCCTCTTTCCTTTTTCATTCAGAGTTAATCTTTTAATTGACCACAAATTACTTTTCCTACCTTCTGGATGATATCTCTTCCTTTGTTGCTGTTTCTTTTACTTCCTCCTGTGTTGCTTCCTTGCCTGCACATGCAATTTAGTTCCTTGTTAATTGTTATTATTAAAATCAATTCCATAATACTTAAACGAATAAAGTCTTTTGGATTGAAATGAGTGGTGGCGAGTGAGCCATATGCACATAGTTTAGAGTGAAATATTTTGCTTATTATGTGGTTTGTAATTATCACACTGTATATTTACAATAGCTTCTGATATGAAAAAAAAAATAGCAAAAAATAGAACTTCAAAAATTTCAGCCTTCTCCTTCACCATCTTAAGATTGTTGTAGCAATTTACAGCTGAAATTTCTTTACTCTTCTTCCTTGTAGCTTTAAAATTCTTCTTTTCTTTCTAACATGGTATCAAAGATTATTTTTGAAGGGATCTGAATCAAATCTTCCTGTTTGGCTCATCTGAGTCCTGGTTTTTTTTGAATTTATTTGCTGGGTAAAGTCATGGCATTTGAAAATCAGCCACTGACGGGTCCTCCGATTTCCACAAGCAAGAATTATTACATTTGGGTCATCAAGATAAAGGCTTGTCTAAAGACTCTCAACTTATGGGAAGTTGTTGATAGAGAACCTGCAGTCAAACCTTAAGAGTTAATGCAACTCTTAATGAAATTTAAAAGTATGATGAGTTGGTCACAAGATCTCTCACTTGCATACATTCAAGTCTTATAGAAGTAATGTTTACAAGAATTATGGTTTGTGTGAAATAGCTAAACAAGCCTGGTATAAGTTAAAGGACAAGTTCGCGAAGACAACAACAAAGTAAAGTCAGTCAGAGTCTTAACATTGAATAGGGAGTTTGAGCTCCTTAAGATGGACTCATAGTATGAAAGAATACTTTTCCAAGCTAGTGGAGATTGCGAACCAGATAAGAATACTTGGTGAAAAATTGCTAGATCAGAAAGTTGTAGGTAAGATCTTAGTCATCCTTCTAGACACGTTTGAAAAAAAAAATTCATAACTATAAAAGAGTCCTGCAACTTGACTACTCTTACAATAGATGAACTAATCTCCAAATTGCAAGTCCAAGATCAAATGTTAACTATGAGAAGTGAAGAGATAATAGAAGATGCCTTTAAAATGAGGCATAAATTCAAGCAACGAAAGGAAGGCAGTAAAGTTTCCTCAGATAACTCTGGAGAGGTAAAATCTGGTGAAAATCAAGATGATTCACTGAGAAAAGGAAAGATTTCAACTTGTGGTATTTGTAAGAAGACAAACCACTTATAAAAGAATTGTTGGCAGAAGTCAAAGAGGTCTGAAATTCAATATAGATATTGTAAGAAGTATGGGCACATTGAAATGTATTGCAGAAAAAATCAAAATAGTTAGTCTTCCTAGTGAGTGAATTCTGCATATGATCATCAGATTACAAAATCAGCGGAGGAAGTTTCCAATGCCTTGCACACATCACATGTTGATCAATGTAATTGGTATGTTGATAGCACTTGCACAAGACACATGGCGATTAATGACAATCTGTTTGTTACCTTGTATATATCTTATATAACTAAACCGAAGCTTGGAAATGGTGCATACATGCAAGGTCAAGGTAGAGGATTAGTAAAATTTCCTACTGATGAAAAGTATGAAGATCATTAATGATATTCTTTATGTGCCAAATTTGCCTCAAAACCTGTTGAGTGTTGGTCAGTTGCTTATAAAAATCATTCTCTAAATATAAGGACAAATAATGTGTCATTTATGACTCTATAAAGGATGTGAAGCAGCTAAAATTAGCATGTCAACAATTCCTTCCCAATATCATGCTACTCTATTTATAATTTCTCTTTCAATGTTGAATGGATGATACTTGGCTTTGGCACAAAAGGTTCAGTCATTACAATCTTAGTTCATTGGTGTATATGCAGTTAAAGGATATAGTCTTGATGTACCCAAATTGACACGTGCAGAAATGTTCGAGTCGTGTCAATTTTGTAAAATGCATAGGTGATCCTTTCCTTAAAGGAAGTCTTTAGTGGAAACAAATACTTTATACTCTTTGTGGATGATCTAACTGGAATAACGTGGGTCTATTTACTGAGTACAAAATTCCAAGTGTTCCCTGTTTCCAAATAATTCAAGGCCATGGATGAAAGGGAGAGTGGTTGTCGTTTGAAGTATTTCAGGTCAGATAATGAAAATGAAAATACATCGCCATTAGTTCAGCAAGTATTGTAATGATTTGGGTATTCAACAACATTTCACTGTTAACTACACTCTGGAATAGAAGGGGAATTCCGAGAGGAAGAACAAAATAGTGATGGAGATGGTAAGATGCATATTGGCAGAAAAGAAGATGCCTAAATGCTTTTCTGCCGAAGCAGTCAATACCATAACTATTGGCTTAGTAGATTACCAACTAGAGCATTCCAACGCATGGAGCCATTTGAAGCGTGGAACGATATGATGCTGTTTGCAAGACACTTGAAGGTATTTGGTGGTTGTGCTATGCATATGTTCCTGATGCTTAACAAGGAAAATTAGATAGCAAGGCAGAATTCTGTATTCTGTTAGGTTTAACACAGTGGCAAAAGGGTATGAAGTGTACGTTGTTAGTAGCAAGAAGGTGTTTGTCAGGAGAGATCTTGGAGTGGATGAGTCTAGCCACTATGATTGAGATTGATATATCGTTGCAAAGAATTGAGGCTAGACTTCAGTTGCAACCCAAAACTGCAGAAGAGTGATGCTTCCTCTAGTTCTATTACTGGAACGAAACACAATTGCGATGTTGAATTGACTACAAATTCTCCTGTTTTGAAGGCCAGATACTAGTTGAAATTTATGAGCAATGCAATTTCGCTCATGTTGAACCATCCTCCAATGAAGAAGCAGCAAGTCACGAAGTTTGCGTTTCAGCAATACAAGAGGAGCTTGCCATGATTTATAAAGGTGGCACTTGGGAGTTGGTTGATTGGCGATAACAGAAGAGCGTTATCGGTGTCAAATGGATCTACAGAACAAAGTTTAATCCAGATGGCTCCTTTTCAAGCTTAAAGCTAGATTTATTGTTAAAGGCTATTTTCAATAGCCTGTAGTGGACATGAGATACGTTTGCTCCTACTGTGAGGCATGAGACAGTAAGATTTCTAGTCACTCTTGCAGCACAACACAAGAGGATTATTTTCCATTGGATGTGAAATCTGCATTTCTCAATGGATTGCTTGAAGAAGGCATTTATGTTGAACAACCTGAAGATTTTGTACTTGCAGGTTAAGAAATACAGGATGTATTTAAAAACTCTTCCTGTGGTCTTAAACAAGCTTGAAGAGCTTGGTATAGTATGCGGGATACTCATTTGCTGTCTCAAGGCTTCAATAGAAGCCTACATAAGCCTACTTTGTACTTCAAAAGCCAAGTTGATGGGAACTTGATTGTGCTATTAGTTTATGTTGATTATTTGATGATCATAGGTGAAATTTCTCCTGTGATTCAAGAAGTTAAAAATGAATGTAAAAAGTTTTTGAGATGTCTGATCTAGAAGAGTGGATGTTTTTCTTGGGAATGGAGATTGCTCAAAATGTTAAAAGAGGCATGCCTTGAATCTGTTAAAAAGTTCAAGGTTGACAAGTGCAAACATGTTGCATTGCAACTTTATTTGTTTTGATTAAAAAATTGATGAAGGATAATGACAGAGAGGGTAGATCCAAAACTTTATAGAAGTCTTATTGGGAGCCTATTGTATGTGACTGCTGCTAGTCCAGACACAATGTTCGCTGCCAGTTTGTTGTTTCCTTACATGCAAAATCTTATTGTTGGTGTAATATACCACATATATAATAGATTAAAGTTCAAAAAATAAAATGATAGAATTGAATAAAATTCATTTAGTCTGAGGCGCGGATATCTCGCTCTCGTTAAGGAGATTCAAGCCCACTTCGGCATAATCTACACCGATCCAGCAGCAAATCTCTTGACTTGTCCCCTTCAGGATAGAACAGTCCAACAACATTGTATGACTCAAACAACTTCGGATTAGTTGAAGAGTCCAAAGCTCCACAAAAAGAACACCTTCCTTCAACATATAATTACTCTCTTTTTTGTATGGTGAATATAGTTAAAGACTTAGAATATTTTCTTTATCTCAACTCTCTCTTTAACTATTGTACACTTCACTACACACTACAATATCTTATCCACACTTCACTTTTTTCTCTCCTCTTATTACACCTTCACAAAGGAAGAAACATCACTATTTATAAGTGAGAATTCATCCTTGTCTTGAATAGGATTAATGTGGATAGTAATGTAGGTAAATGAATGGAGGAATTATGCCTTGAAGGTTACATGAGTTACAATGCATAATGAGGTAGAACATAGGTTAGTGGTTACATGAGTTATAAGCCACTAATAGTCATATAAGGTACAAGAAACTAATGATCATAAGAGTTACAAGAACTAATGGTCATATAAGTTACAAGAACTAATAACCATTTCTACCACAATTTATACCACTAATTTTAAAGAGATTCATATTTTTGTTACAGTTTGAAAAAGTGCGAATATCAAGATAGGAAATTTCAACATCATTCCGCTTCAACATAACTCTTCTTATGAGATGGAAAAGAAGAGATGTAAGGTAAAGTATATTTCTACTTGCTCAATTCAAGCGGAGAAAAGGTAAAGAAGAAAACCTTTTACCTAATATTTTTTGTGAACAAAGTGATATTTCTTTTCATGAACACAAAATGATATGTAAATTCTAAAAATAGTGGGGATTCATGAAATGAGAAAAATCATTGTGAAATTGTGATTTTTGCTCTTTGAGAAATGCTCTAAAAAGTATTATAAGTGCATATATTTATTTGGAATAAATCACATCTTATTTTTTGCATATGATTTGGTGAATTTTGGCTCCAACATGTTATTAAAGAAATGATAAGAAAGAATGTTAAGTAGCCATATTAATATGAAATATTTGGGTGAGATAAATTTCATTCTTGGAACGAAAAATACCATAAAAAATGTGATGGGATTTTTGTTATCAAGTCACGTTATGTTGAAAAAATCGTGAAAAACAACTTTGTTGGTTGTATGGGCCTTGCAACTCTTTTGATTCAATTGTGTGAAGAAGGTTTAACAAATAAAGAAGTTTGCTAGCCTAAAAATATGAGATATGTGACTGACAACTTAATTTGATTGTGTTTGCAGTAAAAGTACTTAGCAGGTACAAGCAAACTAGATGAGAAAATTTGGTGATATTTGTGGAAATGAGAAAAACAAATTATATCATTTGCTAACTCTACTATGGAGGTTGAAGTAAAAAAAATAATAATTTCAACTAGTGAAAAAGTAAATTGATTTTATTATATCAAACATTTTTATTTTCAGAAATTAATTTTTCTCATTTTGATTAATTGTGATAGTGCCAAAAAATTTGGTAGAGTACAAAAATCATAATTATAACGATAAATTCAGACCCATGAGAAAAACACAATATTATGAGATCATATTGATCAGTGATATACCATTTACTAATAGTGTTAAATCTTGTCGATTCATAGTCTAAGGCCTTAGTAAGATAAAGGTCTGAAGCACATCGAGGTGGATGAAGTTGAAGCCTATAAATCTTGAGTCATATACGAGGAAACCCAACTTGGAGACTACAGATCCTATAACCAGGTTTAATGGGAAAAATGAATCATATGATGACTTGTTGTGAAAACAACTAAAATTAATTTTATTCAATCCCTTTGATGTGAGTGCATTTATCTTATAATGATTTGTGGAGGTTGAGTCTATGAACTCTTATGAAAGCCTATATCTCGTATGAGTGGGATGCCAAATTGTAGAAGCACCCTTGACAGATTTTACCTATGCGAGTGCGAAAGTAGGATGCTTTCTATGAGTATGGGCTTTGTTATCAAATCACTCATGAAAACCGGGATAGCGCAAGGCCGTAATGTGCTGGCGATTAAAGCTTATGTCAACACCTTGATTGTTATGTGTAAGCAGTAATACTTTATTTCCCTTAAGCAGTCATAGTTCAAATTTGAGACCACTACTGACTCTGGAGTAGAGATTACTGCTTTACTAAGTGGAGGTTCAATGCAGAGCATACCTTCATTATGCATAATAGTCTACCTTCAACTAAATTGGTGAAGAACTCTCTTATTTAATATTAAAATGAGTAGGGGAATGTTGGTGTATATGCATTTTATTATTAAAATAAAATATTAAGTGCATATATTAGTGGTATAAATTGTGGTAGAAATGGTTATTAGTTCTTCTAACTTATATGACCATTAGTTCTTGTAACTCTTATGACCATTAATTTCTTGTAACTTATATGATTATTAGTGGCTTATAACTCATGTAACCACTAACCCATATTCTACCTTATTATGCCTTGTACTCATGTAACCTTCAAGGCATAATTCCTCTATTTATTTACCTACATTACTATTCACATTAATCCTATTCAAGACAAGGATGAATTCTCACCTATAAATAGTGATGTTTCTTCTTTTGTGAAGGTGTAATAAGAGGAGAGAAAAAATGTGAAGTGTGGATAAAATATTGTAGTGTGTAGTGAAGTGTGCAATAGTGAAAGAGAGAGTTGAGACAAAGAAAATATTCTAAGTCTTTAATTATATTCACTGTACAAAAAAAAGAGTAATTATATGTTGAAGGAAGGTGTTCTTTTTGTGGAGCTTTGGACTCTTCAACTAATCCAGAGTTGTTTGAATTATACAATGTTGTTGGGTTGTTGTATCCTGGAGGTGACAAGTCAAAAGATGTACTGCTGGATCGGTGTACATTATGCTGCAGTGGGCTTGAATCTCCTTAAAGAGAGCGAGATATCCGCGCCTCAGCCTTAATGAATGTTATTCAATTTTGTCATTTTATTTTTTCAACTGTAATCTATTATATATGTGGTATATTACACCAACACTTATCACTAAGTACTTCGGAGCCGCTAATAGGGTGTTAAGGCACATTAAAGGGACCATTGATTATGGAATTTGGTATAGAATGGAGCCCTTACAGGCTATTCTAATAATGATTGGGGTGGATATTTTGATGATTACAGAAGTACATCTGGTTACTCATTTTCATTTGGTTTTGGGCATTTTTTCTTGGATCAAAAAGAAGCAAGATACTGTAGCTTAATCTTCTGCAGAAGTTGATTGTGTGATTGTTGCGTCTGCTACAAATCAAGGAATTTTGGATATGTTGCCAAAACAACAAATAATGATCTATGTGGACAATAAGTCAAGCCATTGCAATGGCTCAAAATCCAGTGCAACATGGAAGAATGAAGCATCTCAACACCAGATTTCATGCTTTAAGAGACGAGGAGAAGAATGGTAAAGTTAAGCTGGTGCATTGCAGCAGTGAAGAACAAGAAGTTGATATTCTGACCAAGGCTCTTCCACCATCAAGTTTAAGTTACAAAGAATGTTGAGAGGAGTTCCTATAAAAAATCTTAAGGCGGAATCTTAGAAAATTAAGGTTTCTGTAGAAACTCCAAGATTAGTAGATATTTATGTGTTTTATAGTAGTCCAGTCTTTTGGATTAAAATAAGTGGTGGTTAGTGAGACACGTATGCAGATAGTTTAGTGTGAGATATTTTGCTTATTATGTAGTTTATTATTCCCACACTTTATATGTTAAAAAACTTCTGATATGAAAAAAGTCGAACTAAAAAATTTCAGCCTTCTGCTTCATCTTCAAATAGTTGTAGCAATCTACAGCTACAATTTCTTTACTGGTCTTCCGTATAGCTTTAAAATTCTTCTTTGTTTTCTTTCTAGCAGACATCTACACGCTTCTATACTTGCTTCCATTCTTTTGACATCTCAAACCATCACACAGATGTTGCATGAAGCTGGCATCACTTGTTTCTTATGACAAAGTTCTTGTATGAAAATGGATCTTTGTCTAACTCAATCCGGAAAGTTAGATCATGAAGTGAGGACTCCTAAGATCGTATAATGAGACAAGCACCCTTTGCTCAACCAATAGCGCAGGGTTAGGCACCTGGAATATGGACAATATGAGATGGGGGCCCAACATTGGGTAAATCAAGAATAGGAGTGAGTGCCACTCCGAGTCTGATACCATATTCTATACATTGAGCCTAATCTACGTCCTAAGCTAGCACATGAGGTGAGGATCGCAAAGATCATATTACGAGACGGCAAAACATCACTTCAATCATTATTGGGCACTTAAAAAAGTGTAATACGATCGACCTTAAATTAGTCATTAATGCTACATTCTTTTTAGGTGGTTAAGGATTCATTCCCATGCTAGTACCGTATTTATTTTTCAATTTTGTTTGATGGTTTAGGAATGAAAACGCACAGCACTTCTTTCTATATTTGGTGAACTATATATCTTTTTCTTTTTTCTGAGATAATGAACGAGTTCAGTTTGCACGCTCTTTCCAACATTATAGGTCTAAATTGAAAGATACCCTTTTTATTGACTGATATAGATATGAAAAGCATGTGATAAGTGATATTTGCACCTTTGGTCGTTTGGAGAGTTAGCTACTCATATGGGCTGTTTTCATTCTCATATTAGCTTAGAATTGCTTTTTTCTCAAGATGAAGTTCTATTCTTTTAGATCAATGATGATTCACTTCATATCAGTATTAATCCAATTGTGCAGTGGGGATTGAAGCAACAGTCGTGCTTCATGAAGAACCATGCAATGGTTGTCATCAGATTGATTTCAGGGTATGTATTATATGCCTTAACCACCTACCCATCCTCCTAGAAGTTAAAGTTAGTAGGCCAAAAAAATTGATAGAAACCGAAGTTTTATACTGGATAAAGCAATAGAAAATACAAAGAGAGACAGAAGTCTCTCGTATATCTTAGAGCAACAGAAAATACAAGGAGAAACAAGTATGTCGTATCTATTAGAACAATGTTTCTGAATATTACATATATATTACAACCTACCTGCACATTGCTGGATCTATTATTATAAAATATATAAGTTTAACTACTTGATAACTATTTAGGATAAAGTTAACTTCCAGTAATCATAAGGAACTGCCATATGACTCCTATAACCATAAGAAGCTGCTCAATCCTCCTTGTATAAGAACTCCAGGAATTTGAGAAGATGCAAATCATTATCTTCTCCTATCTTACGGTTTGCTTCTTCCTCCTTGAATACGTATGGAAGATATGCTCTGTATCAGTACACCCCTCCTGAAAAGTGACTTGTCCTCAAGGTGAAACTTGGGAAAGTCTGTGGCTGGAGATTTAAAAGGGCAGCATCATCAACATTAGAAGAGAGGTCTATGTTCTTATAATCTGTCTGTGCTTTCATCCTTGAGTGGGTCTTTATAAGTTTCAGCATAACATATCTAGTCAACATCTATTCTTCCAGGTCTGATTGGAAAGATGTTGCGAGTGTTTTCTAAGGAACACCTTGGAAAGATGTTGCGAGTGTTTTCTAAGGAACACCTTGCAGTTTATAGATTTTCTCATTCAATTGGAAGATTAGGAACATCTCATTCCAATTGGCTTGTATTGTATTCAGGGATGCCATCCATTATATACCCAACACTATATCTAGGCCGCCCAAAGGAATACAGGAAGAAATTGTGCTTTACGACCAAGTTAGAAGCCTCTATTGACAGATTGTGACAAACTTTGTTGCATTTGATAATTTCATCTTTGCCTATCTGGACACCGAAGGTAGGGCTATATTGGACTGCCAACCCAAGTTTCTTGACAATTTCTTCTACTACAAAATTATGTGTCAAACCACTGTCCACCAACATCAACACTTTACGCCCACAAACAGTGCCTTGAAGTTTCAAAGTTGAATGAGATTCTTTGCCCAAAATTGCATGTAAAGAGTTTTCCCCCAAATCGGTAGGAGGTATGTTTTCATTCTGGTTACCATCAACACTTTGCTCATCATTCTCCTCGTGCACTAACACCAAATGTGCAAAAGTCTCAGGTTTGCAGCGATAACCAGGCCAAACTTCTCTCCACAATGCCACAATGGTAGCATAGGTGTTTTTCTCGCCAAATGTGTTGTTCAAAATTCAGTGGGTGAGTGTTTGGAAGAGATATATGTTGAAAAGGGTGTGTAACTGGTTGGCCGGTGATTGAAAATGAAAGGACTCTTGAGCCGCTGGAGGAGAGGTCCAAATCGATGAACTTCGTGATACAGAAGGCCAAGCGGTTGGTCCCTGTTTTCCTTCATATTCTAAAGCCAAGCTCATTGCCCTATACACATATCAAGGCTTGTGAATCCTTACATTTATAGAAAGATCTTCTTTGAGTCCTCTAAGGAGAACTCCAGCTATCAATGTGTCGGCCTTATTTGCACACGCCTCATTTTGCAAATTCCTACCTATAGTCGAACACTGATCTAGTTTGTTGGATACTACACTAATATTCATTAGGATTTTGTAACTCAGGGGTTCGTAATTTTATTGCATAACTTTCACCTACTGGTCCTAGTAATAAATGATTCTTTCACTATTGATCCAAGAAAAAAGAACCAATGCATCTCCTTCCAAAGACAATGAACCCATATCTACCTTGCAGTCATCGGGTGTTTTAAAGTACTTCTCCATTTTCAGCATCCAACCTCAAGGATCTCCTCCCTCATACTTGAATATTCCTTCTTTGTGCAAACATTGATAAGTTTCTTGATGCCTCCAAGTGCTAGCAATCTCGCCCTCTTCCAATAAAACTTCAGATTTTCCATGCTGATTTTGGTTGTTTTGCGCTTTTAGTGCAGCCACATCAGCAGCCAAAGCATCTATGGTTCCCAATTTTGTTGCTATTATGTAATGACCTTGAAGGTCATTTTTGAAAATTTTTGGGAAATTATCATTTTACCCTCCCGCCAGTTTTTCCACGTCATGTTTGATCAGTTTATGGTCTTAATTTTTTGAATTTTAATAAAAAGTCGAGGGATTTTTTTTTAACTTTTTGAGTTTTGAAGGGTTAAATTGTTCAATAGTAATTTTTGGTATCAAACGGAGTTACGAGTGTGGAAGTATAATTATGTCAGTTCCATCAACTTTGGAATGTGGAATTTGGTCTAGGAGAGTTATTATTTCTGAATTTGGAGTGTCTGTGGATTTGAGGTCTTAAGTAGGAAGTTTGAGTTATTTTTGGACTAAGGTTTGACTTTGATCAAAATTTGGAGATCGGATACTCAAATTGAATTTTTGATGATTCTATTGAATTGTAGAGGTGATTTTAGGTCTAGGATGAGCCTCAGTATAATTTTTGAGAGTTCCAAGGGTGTTTTGGTCTTCTTAGGGTCTTAAATTATTCAAGTTGCGACTAATCAGATTTGAGTCAAGGAGACCTCGAATTCAAATTCTGATTGTTTCGTAAAGTTTGGAACATCAAATTCAGGAGTGCAACGTATATAGTTTGTATGTATGGGGTTCTGAACGAATTTCGAGGGTCGATTTTGAATTTTGGTGTTGGTTTAAAATTCTCGTTAATGTCTGGGTTGCAGGTACTACTTAACCGGTGGCTTGGTAGCTTAAGGGACCACTGCTTAAGCAGACACCCGATTGCTTAAGTGGATGGGGTGTCTCTTGAGCGAGATCCACTTAATCGAACCAATGATTGTAAAAGTGGTTGTTTGTCGCTTATGCAGTGCTTGGTTCTTTAGTGGGTGTCGTAAAAACAACCTATGGACCGTTTAAGCGACAACAGAGGGTCATTTTTGGACTAATTTTAGGGTTTCTTCCCCATTTTCCATTTTTGAGCTTTGGGAACTCTAATGTGGCAATTTTAAAGTGATTTTTCAAGATTAATTTATTGGTTAGTAATTTAACTTAGAATATTTGATTTTCATCAACTATCTCACGACTTTAATATCTAATTTCTGATTTTGAATTTTAAATTTTGGAAACTCTTTCATGAACATGAACTTTTGATAAATTGAGGATTATGGATCGATTTCAACTTCATTTTTGAAGTGATTTTATCAATGACTTTCAAATGCTTAGCATAACATAATTATGTGTTGATTTTCAAATTTACACCAACTTTCTTGGTAATTTGTTTTTGATTGTTTTGATTTGATTTCCATAATCGATGGATTTGATGTCATTATTCTTGTTTTCTTATCACGATTTCGTATTTGTATAGCTTTTGTGAAATCGGAGGCCTGCGAAGGGCAAAGCTAACATTTTGGAGTGATTGATTGAATTGGTTTGAGGCAAGTGAATTTCTAAATCTTGATTGAGGATGTAAAACATCAGGAAACAGTCGCGCTATGTTTTTAAACATAGGGGTCAGACTGCGTACATCCGACCCCCCCTTATCCCGCAATGGGCGGGAGCCTTTGAGGCATTAAGGTAATGTTGTTGTTGTTGATTGAGGATGTAGAACCTTGTATTTCCTTCTATGTATGTTGGGGAGTAATGAGGACTTGTCCATGGAGTATATTATTGATGAAATAATCTAATAAGATGAGATGGGGTAATAAAATGCCAATGTGATTAATGTGCCTATATGGTTTCTATGATGAGAGAATTGCCATGATTGTTGACTTGAGTAGATTGTATTATGGATTTCATCACATACTCATAGATTCTATGTATATGCTTACTTGCATTGACTTTGAAAACAAATTGAGATTCACAGTTACTTAAAAGCCAAAAGGAAAATGGTTCCAGCTAGATAGGAATATGCAAAAAGAAAATGGTTCTGGCAAGATATGATAAGAGCCGAAAGAAAATTTTTTACTTTTGATATGAATTTGCTGAAGAGAAATGGTTCCAGGGAATACATGGTCTATGTATGGCCCCCATGGGTTTCGACCTGAGTTGATCTGGCTATAACAGATGGAGTAGGTAATGAAGGCCCAATACACGGTTGTTGCTCAATAGAAGGACTAGAAGACGGATGAACAATATTTTTTGATGGTGCTGTCGAAGCATGAGTAGCCTGATAGACTAACCATTCATTTTCCTCCTCCTGTTTGTAGAGATGGGAGGTGCATAGAAGAACAATGTAGTCTCTGAAAACACCACATCAGTGAACACAAAGTATTTTCCAAATTTAGTAGAATAACATCGATAACCTTTCCATAGACAAGATAGCCTAGAGGAACACACTTTACAGCTTTGGATCCAAATTGGTAACAAATGACCAAAAATCTCCAACATAACATGTGCTTCCAGACACCTTCGGCTCCACCAATAATAGTGACTTGTTTGGAAAAAGAACACGATAGGGTGCATTACCAACAAGCATAATAGATGAAATACGATTGATCAAGAAACAAGCTGTAGAAAACTACATTTGCCCAAAACGGTTTAGGAACTTCCATTTGGAGCAGAAGTGTTTGAGTTGTCTTTAGTAGATGCCTATTCTTCCTTTTAGCTACTCCATTTTGAGAAGATGTATCAACACATGAGGATTGATGAAGAATATCTTGTTGTTTCATATTTCACTAAAACAATTCTGACATGTATTCTTTAGCATCATCACTTCTTAAAATACGTACTGAGGCATTAAATTGGGTTTTAATTTTAGCATAAAAGGCACAAAAAAGAGTGAACTCTTTAGAACAACTTTTCATAAAATAAATTCAAGTCATTCGAAAGAAATCATCTACAAAAGTGACAAAATACTTGTGTCCAGTTTTGGAATCGATCGGACATGGTCGCCAAACATCAGAGTGAACTAACTCAAGAGCCGACTTAGTCTGCTTATTAACCCTTGGACTTAATAAGCTGCGATGATGTTTTGCAAATTGACATGACTCACATTCCAATGAAGAAATATTCTAAAACTAAGGGACATAGCTTCTTTAATACAGGTAAAAAAAGGATGTCCAAATCGACAATGTGCTTTGTTAGAATGTAGTTAGTTTTCTTTTTTTGTCCTTTTAGGTAGAAGGCCCAAGCCCATATGTAA
>JAABOM020000002.1:9159918-9172273 GCA_011800125.2 Solanum clarkiae
CTTTTTGCCCAATAGCTACATAAACACATATTACATTTTGACCTTGTTGATTGAGAATCGTATCTGTGGCTACTGCTGTTTTACCGGTCTGTCTGTCCCCAATAATTAATTCTCGTTGACCACGTCCTATAGGGATCATCGAATCAATAGCAATAAGCCCGGTTTGAAGAGGCTCATATACGGAACGGCGCGAAATAATACCCGGGGCGGCAGATTCAATTAATCGAAATTCAGAAGCTGAAATTTCACCTCTACCATCAATAGGTTTAGCCAGGGCATTTACAACACGACCCAAATACGCCTCACTCACGGGTATCTGAGCAATTCTTCCCGTTGCTTTTACAGAACTTCCTTCTTGTATCAACAAACCGTCGCCCATTAATACAACACCAACATTATTTGATTCCAAATTCAGAGCAATGCCTATTGTACCCTCTTCAAATTCTACTAATTCACCCGCCATTACTTCATCAAGACCGTGAATACGAGCAATGCCATCGCCTACTTGAAGTACGGTACCGGTATTTACAATCTTTACTTCTCTATTATATTGTTCAATACGTTCACGAATAATATTACTAATTTCGTCAGCTCGAATGGTTACCATGATTCTTTCTTTAGTCTTTTTTGAAAGAAAAAAATAATACCTACAGTAGAAAGACTAATCAGTTATTTCTTTCATTGTTCCCAACATGCCAATATTGGCACTAATGGTACGTAAATGTAACTCGTTGTTCAAACAACTATTCAGAGTTCCTAGAGCTCCTCGTAAGGCTTGTTGGAAAACCCGTTGTCGGACTTGATTAATCGCCCTTTGTTGTTCAAACTGAATCGTTTCGTTTTTGTAATTTTCTAATTGTTCCAAAGTCTTATAAGTTGAATTAATCAAATTCAATTTTTCTCGTTCTATCTCGGAGTATCCATTCACTCGAAACTGCTCGGCTTCGGTTTCTACTTTCCGTAAGCGAGAACGAGCTTTTTCGAGTTGTTCAATAGCCCCCCCACGCAGTTCCTCTGAATTTCGAATAGTATTCAAGATCCTCTGTTTTCGATTATCTAATAAATCACTTAATGAAAGTAGATTATTTTTCCATTCCTTTCCAAAATTCCATAATCTCTTCGCGAACCAAAATTATATAGGGGAACTTAAATTAGTACCTTAGGCTTGAGTCAAGTCGAAGAGATATGGATATCATTTTCTCATGTCCACCTTGGCTTCCCACGTGGCACTTTCAACTTCTTGGTTTCTCCAAAGAACCTTGGAGGAAGTTGCATCGTTGTTTCTCAACCTCTACTTGTCTATTCAAAATTTCTACTGGGACCTCTTCATAAGTCAAATTGTCTTTTACAATATCCACAACATCCAAAGGTACAATAGCACTAGAGTCACCCATACACTTTCTCAACGTAGATAGATGGAAGACCGGATGAACCATATTCATATCAATGGGCAACTCCAACTCATAGGCCACCTTACCTATCCTTCTCAACACTCTATAGGGACCCATATAGCTTGGGCTCAATTTACCTTTCTTGCCAAACCGGATCACGCCCTTCATGGGTGACTTTCAAACAGACCCAATCACAAACCTTAAATTCAAGATCCCTTCTCCTTACATCGGAATAGGACTTTTGTCGACTTTGGGATATTTTCAATCTCTCCCTTATCAACCTCACCTTATCCATGGCCTTCATAACCAAATATGAGCCTAACAAAGCCATCTCCCCCACCTCAAACCATCCAATCGGAGACCTACAATGCCTACCATAAAGAGCCTCAAAAGGAGTCATATCAATGCTTCAATGATAGCAATTGTTGTAAGCAAACTCAATGAGTGGAAGATGTTCATCCCAACAACCCTTTAACTCCAAAATACAAGCTCTAAGCATATCCTCAAGAGTTAATCTAGTTCTTTTGGCTTAGCCATCTGTTTGAGGGTGAAAGGTCGTGCTGAGCTTAATTTGGTACCAAGACCTCTTTGGAAGGACCTCCGAAAGTGAGAAGTGAATTGAGCAGCACGATCTGATATGATAGACAAAGGAACCCCATGCAATCTAACCAATTCATGAATGTACAACTTAGCATAATTTCGGCACCATAAGAAGCCTTAATCAGTAGGAAATGAGCCGAATTTGTCATTCTATCAACCACAACCCAAATGGAATCAAAATGCTTTCTAGTCTTAGGAAACCCAACCACAAAATCCACATTAATTTCCTCCCACTTCTAAGTAGGAATCTCTATATCTTGGGCTAGGCCACCCGGCCTTTGATGTTCATTGTTTACCCGTTGGCAATTGTGAAATCTGAATATGAACTTGGCAATGTCTTTCTTCATACCACCCTACCAATACACCTCTCTCAAATCTCTATACATCTTTGTAGAACCAAGGTGAATAGAATAAGAAGAATTATAAGACTCATCTAGAATCTTCTTACTCAAGTACACAATCCACCTTGGTACCTAAGGGCACCATCTCCCCCATGGGAGAAAACCTCCACTTTGCCTTCTCTCACCAACGCCTTCAACTCTAGCAAGGCGGGGTCAATTTCTTGTTTTTGCTTTACCTCCTCAATCAATGAAGACTTAGAACTATCAACAACCACTATGCCACCATTATCCACTTCTTCCAACCTAACACCCTATATAGCCACCCGATGAACCTCTCTAGCCACCTCTTTGCTACTATCATCAACATTAGCTAGACTACCTATAGACACCCTACTTAAAGCATCGGCCAACATTAGCTTTGTCGGGGTGATAATGCACACTCATATCATAATGTTTAAGGAGCTCTAACAACCTTCTTTATCTCAAGTTAAGATCATTTTTGGTGAACACATATTGGAGACTCTTATGATCGGTGAACACATCAACATGAACCCCATACAAGTAATGACATCAAATTTTCAAAGAAAATACCACGACGGCCAATTCAAGATCATGGGTAAGATAATTCTTTTCATGCACCTTAAGTTTTCTAGAGGCATATGCTATACCCTTACAATTTTGCATCAAAACACAACCCAAACCAAATCTTGAGGCATCATAATACACAACAAACCCTTCCAACCCTTCCGGTAGGGACAAGATAGAGCGGAGACAAGCTTATCTTTCAAAGTTTAGAAAATCTTCTCACATTTATCGGTTCACACAAATTTTTCCTTCTTTTTGGTCAACTTAGTCGTAGGAGAAGCAATAGAAGAGAACTCATTCACAAACCCTTAGTAATAACCCGCTAAAACCAATAAAATTTCTTATATCCGATGGAGTTAAAGGCCTAGGCCAATTTCTAATCAACTCTGTCTTCTTAGGATCCACCTTTGTGCCATCACCCGACACGACATGACCTAGAAAAGCAACCTCTTTCAACTAAAACTCACATTTTTCATACTTTGCGTACAACTTCTCCTCCCTCAAGATTTGCAACACCACCCTCAAGTGATTCACATGTTCCTCCTCACTATGAGAAGATCAAGATATCATCAATAAAACAACTACAAAAAAATCAAGGGAGGGTTTAAAGATTCTATTCATAAGATCCATGAAGATAGTCAGTGCATTAGTCAACCCGAAGGACATAACCACAAACTCAAAGTGCCCATACCTAGTCCGGAAGGTGGTCTTGGGAATTTCACACCCCCTCACTTTCTCTTGGTAATACCCGAAACAAAGATCAATCTTATAGAAATGACTAGCCCCTTGAAGTTGGTCAAAAATATCATCAATCCTTTGTAGAGGGTACTTATTATTTAAGGTAACCTATTAAGTTGTCGGTAGTTAATGCACATTCTAAGAGTACCATCCTTCTTCTTCACAATCAACACTAGTGCACCTTAAGGTGATTGACTAGGCCTTATAAAATCCTTCTCTAACAAATCTCTCAATTATACTGTCAACTTCTTCAACTCCGTCGGGGCCATATGGTAAGGGGGAATAGAAATGGATTGAGTATCAGTAAGGAGGTCCATGCAAAAATCTACTTTTATTTTGGGAGGAACACGGAGAAGCTCATTAGGAAAGACATCAAGGAATTCATTAACCATCGGAATCGACTCTATGGTAAGGACTCAACATCCCTAGCCCTCACAAGATGATAGAGACACCCCTTAGAAATCAACTTTTGGGCTTTAATACAAGAAATGGATATACCCTTGACCACCACATCATGACTCTCCCACTCAAGGACGGGTTCATTAGGGAATTAGAATTTGACCCTACGAGTTCTACAATCAATAGAAGAATAATATGTGTGCAACCAATCTATCCCAAGAATGATATCAAAATCCACCATATCTAATTCAACAAAATCACAAGGCAATATTTTACGCAAAATGAAAATGGGACAATTTCTGTAGACCCTTCTAGCAACAATGGATGCACCAACAGGAATAGACACTTCGTAAGGCTCACACGACAATTCGGGTTCAACATAGAGCTTTTTGGCAATAGAAGGAGTAATAAAAGAAAGAGTAGCACCCAGGTCTATCAAAGCATACACATGAAAATAAAAAATCTTTATCATACTGATGATAACATCAAGCACCTCATCCACGCTTTGTACCCCTTGGAGCACATAGAATTGGTTTTGCCTAGGGGCACCTCCTTGTTGGCTTCCTCTCCCCTTAGGACCCGCATTTGCACCTTGGCCTTGTGGACGACCATCTCTACCCTTGCTGCAATTACTAGGACAATTGATCACCTTATGACCCACTTTATCACAACCATAACAAGCATTAGTATCCTTCAAACATGGGCCATTATGGCCCCTACGACATCTTGGGCACAAACTATTAGGAACCACACCACCACCATCTTGGACCCTTGGGTTGTCATTGACAAACCTTCAATTAGGAGCATTGGATGACCCTTGGCCTTGATGAAACCAACCACCCTTGGGACTTTGGAATCTACCTTCAAAACGGGCCCTCTTGGCCTCATCACTCCTCCTTTTTCTAAGCTTTTCCCCCTCCAATTGTTTGGCATATGTCATGAGGCAGGACAAATCCATATCGCTTATCAACATGGTAGTTCGGCGTTCAACATTGACCAAATCGGACACACCCAATAGAAACTTGTTCATCCTAGACGTTGGATCGACCACAAATTTTGGAGCATACTTGGAGAGTTGGTTCAACTTGAGGGCATACTCCCTCACATTCATGGATCCTTGCTTGAGGTTCAAATTCCATTATTTTTACCTCCTTCATCTCTATCAGTAAGAACTGGTTGAGAAATGCCACCTTGAACTCTGCCCAAAGGATGATATTATCATTCCCCTTCTCCATCTTCCATTGGGTAAACCAAATTTAAGCTACCCCCTTGAGTTGGTAGGCCACCAACTCTGTTTTCTCCTCCGATCTAACCCCCATAATTGATAACACTTTATACACTTCATCAATAAATTTTTGAGGATCCTCATCCGATTTAGACCTATGGAACTTCGGTGGGTTGATTCTAATAAAGTCTCTCACCCTTGAGGCTGCAGTAGAAGCATGAGGATCTTGGGCCCCTTGGTTTATTTGGTTGGCCATAGCATGATCCACATGGTAATAGCATCCCAAAACTCTTCATGGGCTAGTTCCCCATCTTGAGGAGCTTGAGGAGCGAGAAAAGCGGGTTGTTCCTCGGGTGTACGGGCTCTTCTTCCTCTTGGGACCGGCATAATCTATAACAGAAAAGAACATTCGTTAGGAGAACATCATACCTTAACTTCTATAGAGTGATATAGATCATGAAGAAGGGAAACATTTTCTAAAATGCCCCATAGCCTCTTACTTATAGTTGTGGTGCAGTTCACAACCATGAAGAATACTCTAATTGATGTATGTTGGAATCCGATGACCATTAACAACCTAGTGCTCTGATACCAAGTTTTTCACGACCCAAACCTAGGGCTTAGACGTGACACGGTGAATGGGAATCTTGAAGGGACCCCAAACAAACCTCTTAGCATATCGTACATGTATCCATGGTTGTAGAAGCAAACTTAACAACAACAACAACAAGAAGAGATAATAAAGAGGGAAAACGGGACTAAGAAAAGTCTTTGATAACATAAAACATAGAAGAGTCGAAGCTCAAAAGATAATTACATCATTTGTTCTAACAACACCTCTAAAAATAGATTTGAGCGAGGGTCAAGACACTTTCCAGGCTCATCCTCTTAGTATAAAGAGTTCAACATAAAGAGAAAACAAGTGACAAGAATAAGATAGCTAATGTCCCCAAACTTGAGGACTTACCAAAGATCTTCTTTCAAATGCCAAGGCTAGCCACATGGAGGATGATCAAGAGGTGCTCCAGTTCCTAGATGGTAAAATCATGAAGGCATAGAGTATGTGTTAGTACGTTTGAATGTACTAAGTGTGTAGGATGCAATGCAACAAGAGATAGGAAACATAGTCAAAATGAATAATTATAAACAAATAATAAGTATAATAACAACATGGCATGCATGATCAATGCTTGAAGTGAAACATATTTGTAGAACATACAACTTGAGAATATAGATTACATGTGTAGGAAGAGACCATCATCATAGACCCAGCAAACTATTACTTGGAATCCAACGCATATCACCCCCTTGGAAGGTGATTGAGGTGTCTACCCCTCAATTGATAGATAGGAATAGCAACCCCCATCAAAGTGGTCAAGGTATATAACCCTTAACATGGTAGATGGGCATAGCACGCCCCATCAACGTGGCCAGCATATATACCTCTCAACATGGTAGATGGGCTTAGCACCCCTCATCAGAGTGGTCAAGGAATATACCTCTCAATATGGTAGATGGGCATAGCACCCCTATCAAAGTGGTCAAGGTATATACCCCTCAACATGATAGATGGGCATAACACCCCCCCATCAAAGTGGTTGAGGCATATCACCCCCTCAACAAGTTTTGGTCAACTTGCAACACTATAGATACTTTTCATGAATTCAATACATACATACAATCTCCTCATCATCATAGAATCATTTAACTCATAAGCGATGCAATAGACCATAAATAGCTCAAGAATCCTTAACAAGACATTTTATCAAACACTTGGCGAGTGTGTAATGCTAGTCCAAAACCATGCAATTCAAGTAAAATCATGTGACGATACTCAATGTAAATCATCCCACCTACACTTGGTAACATCCTCATGCAAGTTAAATTGAAACTACTCATCAAAGTCTCATAATAGATCATAGATTCGTAGCTCAAAACATGTTTATACAATCAACATTTTATGAAACCCCAACATAGTTTATAATCAAATTTCATAGTAAGTGATACCCATAGTTAATCCAACTTGAAAACATGCAATTTATATAAAAGGGATAATAAAGAGGGAAAATGGGACTAAGAAAAGTCTTTGATAGCATAAAACATAGAAGAGTCAAAGCTCAAAAGATAATTACATCATTTGTTCTAACAACACCTCTAAAACTAGATTTGAGCGAGGGTCAAGACACTTTCCGAGCTCATCCTCATAGTATAAAGAGTTCAACATAAAGAGAAAACAAGTGACAAGAATAAGATAACTAATGTCCCCGAACTTGAGGACTCACCAAAGATCTTCTTTCAAATGCCAAGGCTAGCCACATGTAGGATGATCAAGAGGTGCTCCAGTTCCTAGATGGTAATATCATGAAGGCATAGAGTATGTGTTAGTACATTTGAATGTATTAAGTGTGTAGGATGCAATGCAACAAGAGATAGGAAACATAGTCAAAATGAATAATTACAAACAAAGGATAAGTATAATAACAACATGGAATGAATGATCAATGCTTGAAGTGAAACATATTTGTAGAACATACAACTTGAGAATATAGATTACATATGTAGGAAGAGACCATCATCATAGACCCAGCAAACTATTACTTGGAATCCAACGCATATCGCCCCCTTGGAAGGTGATTGAGGTGTCTACCCCTCAATTAATAGATGGGAATAGCAACCCCCATCAAAGTAGTCAAGGTATATAACCCTTAACATGGTAGATGGGCATAGCATGCCCCATCAACATGGCCAGCATATATACCTCTCAACATGGTAGATGGGCTTAGCACCCCTCATCAGAGTGGTCAAGGAATATACCCTTCAATATGGTAGATGGGCATAGCACCCCCTATCAACGTGGTCAAGGTATATACCCCTCAACATGATAGATGGGCATAACACCCCCCATCAAAGTGGTTGAGGCATATCACCCCCTCAACAAGTTTTGGTCAACTTGCAACACTATAGATACTTTTCATGAATTCAATACATACATACAATCTCCTCATCATCGTAGAGTCATTTAACTCATAAGCGATGCAATAGACCATAAATAGCTCAAGAATCCTTAACAAGACATTTTATCAAAGACTTGATGAGTGTGTAATGCTAGTTCAAAACCATGCAATTCAAGAGTAAAATCACGTGAGGAAACTCAATGTAAATCAACCCACCTATACTTGGTAACACCCTCATGCAAGTTAAATTGAAACCACTCATCAAAGTCTCATAATAGATCATAGATTCATAGCTCAAAACATGTTTAAACAGTCAACATTTTGTGAAACCCCAACATAGTTTATAATCAAATTTCATAGTAAGTGATACCCGTAGTTAATCCAACTTGAAAACATGCAATTTACATAAAAGGAAGATTGGCCCTTGGGTGGAAGAACCTAATTGTCAGAACCCACATACCTTAAATTTGGGGATTCTCTTGATGAAGATTTGAATGAGAACTTGATGCTTAAGTGAAGTTCTTGAGATCCAAAAATAAGTTTGGAACACTTGAATTTGGATGAAATATTTGGCTAAGTATTATAGCTAGAAAAATGTCTTAAGAGGAGACGTATCAATATAGTGTATGTTCAGGAGACCAGGTGGGTAGGTACCAAAGCTCAGGATGTGGATGGATTTATGTTGTGGTACTCAGGGGGGTATTAGGGATAGAAATAGAGTGGGTATCCTAGTAGATGAGGATCTTAGAGATTATATGGTTGAGGTTAGGAGGGTTAATGATAGGATGATGTTTATCAAACTCATGGTTAGTAGGCATGTAGTGACTGTTGTTAGCGCTTATGCTCCCCAAGTAGGCCTAGATGAGGAAGTCAAAAGGCTCTTTTGGGAAGATCTGGATGAGGTTGTGCGATGCATACCAAAGACAAAAAAAATCTTTATTGGAGGTGACTTTAATGGGCATATCGGGGCAACCACTAGCGGGGTTGAAAATGTCCATGGAGGCTTTGGTTTTAGGGAGAGAAATAGAGACGGGACATCTCTCTTGGATTTTTCCAAAGCCTTTAAGTTAGTTATTGCTAAGTCATGTTTCCCAAAGAGGGAAAACTACTTGATTACCTTCCATAGTATGGTAGCTAAGACTCAGATAGATTACATACTTCTCCAAAAGGGAGATAGAAGCCCATGTAAGAATTGTAAGCTTATTTTGAGTGAAAATATTTCCACTCAACATAGGCTTTTAGTTATGGATTTGGAGATCAAGCGAGAAAGGAAGAGAAAGGTGATTTATGCCCAACAGAGGATTAGATGGGGAGGCCTTAATCCTGCCCTCTCTCACAAGATGGAAGAAAGGTTGAGAAACTTAGAGGCTTGGAGTAGTGGCAGAAATGTGAATAATATGTGGTACACTATGCTGGTTGCGTTAGAAAGGTAGCTACGAGGTACTAGGGGTTTCGAGAGGGACCTTCGAGGGACATCGGGGCAATTGGTGGTGGAATGATGAAGTTCAGGGAAAAGTTAAGATAATAAGGTTGCTTACATGAAGTGGTTAGAGTGTAGGGATGAATATGAAAAGCAAAGGCTTAAGGAGATCTATAAGACGGCTAAGACAGAAGTGAAGATAGGAGTGACGAGCGCTAAGACAACAGAGTTTGAGCACCTATATGAGAAGATAAGTGATAAAGGCAAGGATAAGAGATTGTATAGGCTTGCTAAGGAGAGAGAGAAAGAGAGAGGAAATATCGCAACTTGGACCAAGTGAAGTGCATTAATGATGAGGAGGGTAAGGTGTTGGTGGATGACACTTCCATTAAACAAAGGTGGCAAGTTTATTTTTATAAAATCTTAGATGAAAAAGGAGATAGATATACTAGGTTGGGTAAGTTGGCATACTCCAAATTTGGTTATTGTAGGTGGTTTAGAGTTGAGGAGGTCAGAAGGGCTATTAGTAGGATGAAGAGAGGGTGGGCGATCGGACCCGATGAGATTCCATTAGATTTTTGAAAGAACATGGTCAAGGATGGCATAGAGTGGTTGACTAAACTATTCAATGCTATTATGAAGACTTGCAAGATGCTTGATCAATGGCAGAGGAGTACGATGGTGCCATTGTACAAGAACAAAATAGATATTCAAAACTGTAACAGTTACAGGGGTATCAAGTTGTTAAGTCATACTATGAAAGTCTGAGAGAGAGTGGTGGAGATGAGGGTGAGAACAGTAGTGTCTAATATGGAGAATCAGTTTGGATTCATGCCGGGGTGGTCGACTACTGAAGCAATTCAGCTTGTTCGGAGATTAGTGGAGAAGTATAGGGAAAGAAAGAAGGACTTTCATATGGTTTTCATTGATCTTGAGAAGACTTATGACAAAGTTCCAAGGGATATCATATAGAGGTGTCTAGAGGTGATAGGTGTTCCAATGGCATATATCAAGGTGATAAAATATATTACGATGTAGCCACAACTCGAGTAAGAATGGTAGGAAGAGACTCAGAGTATTTTCCTCTTGAGATGGGACTCCATTAAGGATTTATGTTGAGCCCTTTCCTATTTGCCTAGGTGATGGATGAGCTGACGTGATCTATCTAGGAAAAGGTTCCTTGGTGTATGTTATTTGATGATGACATAGTACTGATTAATGAGATTCAGACCAGAGTTAATGATAGGTTGGAGGCTTGGAGTCACGCCTTGGAGTCGAAAGGACTCAAATTGAGCAGAACCAAAACAAAATACTTGGAGTGAAAATTTAGTGTTGTAAGGGATGAAACAGACATTCATGTGAGGCTTTTCACTCAACATATCACCAAGAGGAAAAACTTTAAGTATCTAGGGTCCATCATCTAGAGTAGTGGCGATATCGACGATGTTGTCACACATCGTATTGGGGAAATATGGACTAAATGGAGGTTGGCCTCTAGAGTATTGTGTGACAAGAAGATACCACCCAAACTCAAAGGTAAGTTTTACAGAATGGTGGTTAGACCATCTTTGTTGTATGGGGTGGAATGTTGGCCAGTAAAAAAGGCACATGTTTTGAAGATGCATGTCATAGAGATGAGGATGTTGATATGGATGTGTGGTCACACTAGGAGTGATCTGATTAGGAATGAGAACATTCAAGAGAAGCTAGAGGTGGCTCCTGTGGTGGATAAGATGAGGGAAGCGAGACCTCGATGGTTTGGACATATGCAAAGAAGGAGTGTCAATGCTCCTATTAGGAGGTGCAAGAGGTTGGTTTTGGGAGTTACACGGAAAGGTAGAGGTAGACTGAAACTTGGTTAGACAAGATATGGCGAAACTTGATCTCACCCAGGACATGACCTTAGATAAAATAAAGTGGAGGTCACGAATTAGAGTAGCAGGCTAATTGGTAAGGTTAGGTAGATACATAGCCTTGGGGTATAGTAGGGTTAGGTGGAGGACATGTTTTTTATCATGTGTTCTCATTATTTGTCGTATATGTGTCAGTTTAATCATATTTACATACTGTTATGTGCTATTATCATTAGTCGCTCTTTATGTTCCCTTCCCTTTCCTTTTTGTCATATCTAGTTCATTCTGCTTATGGAATTAGAGATGAGGGTTCCCAGGAAACAATCTCTCTACTTCTATAAGGTAGTGGTAAGGTCTACGTAAATTCTAGCCTCTCCATACCCCATTTGTGGGATTTCACTGGGTAGGTCATTGTTGTTGTATTTGGCTAAGTGTTAGAGAGGGTTTTTGAGAGTGTCTAAAGTGATATGGAGTTGAAAAACGACTAAGTATGGGCGTTTTTAGCATAGGAGGGCATGGGCCCAAGACCCCAAGGCCTTAGGCCAAAATTGAAAAACTAGAAACAAAATAACACTGATCCATACCCCAAGCTCATCGCGGCTAGGATGCGGATCAACACTGTAACACCCCACACCTTACAATACTAGTACAATTCAAATGAAACATGACATGGATTGGTCGAACTTGCGCTAATTTTCAAAAATGCTTGAATCTCGCGTTAATGGGCTATATGTCCATCTAACTCTTAAGAGAGTGGGGTGTATACATGTTTTGTCGAAGTGAGGAGATTACGACCTTAAAATGAAGTGAGAGAATTGAGGTGCTTGTAGGACTTAGGAAGCAAGTAGG
>JAABOM020000002.1:9182540-9218956 GCA_011800125.2 Solanum clarkiae
CGAATCTCGAAAAATTCATTCAAGCTTCAAGACTAATGTTTCATCCAAATTCAAGTGTCCCAAATTCATTCTGGATCTTGAAAAATTCATTCAAGCTTCAAGCTCTCATCCAAATCTAAGTCAAGCTTATTTATATCTTTTAAGACCATCATGGGTCCCCTACATCAAGACAAGTTCAAAGGAACCTCTGTTGGCTAAGTTTTGCACAAGTACCGGTAGGAGGGTCAACTTTATAGGAGAATATCTCTTAACACAAAAATAACTCGGTGGCCCATGACCTACCAAATTAAAGCTCTTTGAATTAGCTTTCCAACGCACTTGGTTTCATCTTATTTAGAGTTCGGAAGAAGAGCTTATGCCCATTTTTGTAGAACTCGTATGTGCAGGGGTATGTACGGGTTTTTGCCAAGTTCCATTTTATTAATGGCACTCTATAAATTTAGTCATTTCTATTGGTCTTTTGGAGATTCCTATGCTATCTTAACACTTCCTAAAGACCTATAACCTTTCCTAAAGATCAAATTCACTCCTCCCAATTGGAATATACTCTCAAATTCTCTCCAGAGCCTCCACCAAAACCCCAATACAAATTCAAGGAAACTCAAGAGAAAACTTTGGATTCCAAGACCCACTTCCAAACTTCAAGTCTTTCACAACTCAATTTCAAGAAATTCAATGTCTAAGGTATGTTGGTTTCATTCAAGGGTATCTTTCACCCATGAAGCCCAATCTTTCATTTCTACGAAAATCCAATGTTTCCAAGTTGTGTTGCTGACGGGTATTATTCATTTGAGATTATGATCATATAGTATGTTGGGATTTATGAAAGTTTGATTGAAAATACATTATTACTTATTTTGAAGTCTACACCATGAGATGATTTACCTGTTATGATTATGCATGTTTTAAGCTTTAGAACCATGATCTTTCTTGGGATTTGATTAAGGGTTTCAATGTATTTTGTAAGATGGTATTATCAAGTATTGGTGGGCTATTTTACTTAAAGTTTTCTTGCATGATTTCACTCTTGAATTGCATGGTTTTATACTTGTATTTCACACCCGTCAAGTGTTTGATAAAATATCTGATTATGATTTCTTGAGGAATTGAAGGTCCAATGCATGTCTTATGAGTTGAATTACTATATGATGATGAAATAATGATTGAATGATAACGGAATGATGATGAGATGATAATGAAAAGGAATGTATGTATATGATGATGAAATGAATGTATATATATGATATTTTCCTATATAGTGTTGGAATGTGACCATGCTATACTCGGGGGTTGCGCAAGATTCTCCTTTTCTGTGGAAAAGGCCCGACTTTCTTTCTATTTAGAATAGAAAACTATTTCATCCATATCCCAGTTCCATTCATTTAGTATCAATCCTGATTATTGCAATTGCTCAGGATAGCCAAGGGCTTCGGCACAAAAGCAGAAACGATCTCTCCCGCAAATCAGCCCATCCCATAGGTTCTTGGATTGGTATATTCTTTTCTATCTGATAGTTTGTAGTTTCTTTAACTAGAAAGAATTCGGTTCAGATGTATGAAAGTGCATTAACATAAATATGGTAGTAAGAAGCGGCACAATTCGCAGAATTAGAAGCCTTTGCATAATTTGACGGGCCTTTTCCACAGAAAAGGGAATTTTGTGTTCCCAACATGACCCAAATAAACTTCACTCACAAGGCTTGGCAAGGAAATTTTGAGTTGTTGGGTATAGGACCCCTTTTTTCAAACAAAAAGTTAAAATACAAAAAAAAAATCAGAATGAAAAGCGTCCATTGTCTAATGGATAGGAAAGTGATATTTTCGTAGGCGTTTGCCCCCGATTGGGATAGAAAGGAAGAGGCCTTTGGTGTCCCTAATGAACTGGACAATTAGTGGGTTTCTACCAACACTTTTTGGTTAGACGCGTGGAATTAGATTTTTTAATTGAAAAAATCCACCTTTTATAGCGGATATTGGTGCGGAAGAGGTATTCACGTTTGGCATATGCCTGCTTTGACCGGCTGGGTAACTGTGTCAAGGGGTTCATACCTTGATAACCTATCGGGGCATTTGTACTCTAATCACCACGGATGGTAGTGTGTGACTATCTATCAACCTTGTTTGGGGTTTGTACCCATCAACTTATCGGGGGTTTGTACTCCGGCACCAGGGGTGGTAGGGTGCGACGATCCATCAACCTATCAGGGGGTTTGGAACTACGAGTGGTAGGGTGCGATAATCCACCAACCTATTAACAGGGTTTATACCTCAATCACCAAGAGTGGCAGGGTGTGAAGATCCACCAATACTTAGTGGTCTCTTCTTAAACATATATTATGCTCTATATAAGCATGATTTACTTCATAGCATCTCATATGCATGCCATATTGTTATATGTTACTCATTGCCTATGCTTATACATTTTGATTATGTTACTTATCTCTTGTTGCATTGCATCATACATACTTAGTACATTCAAATGTACTAACACATACTCTATGGCTATGTGATATTACTATTCAGGAACCGGAGCTCCTACGGATTCTTCTCGTGGCTAGACGGATTATTTAAGTTGGGTTTTGTTGAGTCATCATGTCTGGGGACAATATCTATCTTCTTTCATGCTTATGTTTATACTATATCTTGTGTATTTTTGGTAATACTTATGAGGATAAGGGTGAGCCCGGTTGCTTGTTTTGATCCTCGATAACTTCTATGTCTAGAGGTTTTGTTGGAAAAGTTATATATTATGCTTGAGCTTTGACTCGTTTATGTTATTAAGAATTAATCTCTCTCTTCCTTAGTCCCAATTCTCCTTGTGTATATCTCTCTTGTCGTTTTATCTTGCTTTTGCAACCAAGGATATGTGTGATATGCTAAGAGGCTTTTTTGGGTTCTCATCAGGTTCACCATTCGTTGGTCACGTCTAGCCCTTAGGCTTGGGTCATGACAAAAACAAGTGATAAGCACCATAAGCAAAAAGCATAACATAAGCAATGGGTAAGCATATAGCAATATGAAATGTATGAATGATGATTGAAGTAAAACCACGCTTATATAGAACATAATACATGTGTAAGGAGAGACCATTATTAGTGCATATTCAAAGTCTTCCACCCCATTGGAGAGGCAAATGAGGTATGAACCCCTCAATAGGTTGATGAGGTACAAACCCGCCAACAAGGTTTATAAGGTACAAACCCCCCAACATGGTTGATGGAGTACAAATCTCTAACATGGTTATTAAGATACAAACCCCTTGACATGGTTACAGAGGTCTACCACCTCCCGAGCGATGGATCGAGGTACAAGCCCCTGAACAAGGTTGCCCCGGCCTACAACCCCTCGAGTGAGGCTTGGTCAATTCCCAACAATGTAGAGATCATATCATATACATATATTTCATTCATCATCATATAGTCATTCAACTCTTAAGACATGCAATGGAACTGCAATTCATCAAAAAATCATAATTCGGACATTTTATCAAACACTTGATGGGTGTGTAGTACAGTGTAAAACCATGCAATTCAAGAGTTAAATCATTCTAGAAAATTCAATATAAAACCATCAATAAATACTTGGTAACACCCTCAAGCAATATACATCAACACCCTTCATCAAATCTCACAATAGATCTTAAATTCATAGCTCAAAGCATACTAAAACAACAATAATTTCACGAAACCCCAACATAGTGTGCAGTGAAATTCACAATAGATAAGACTCATGAGTAAATCAACTTTAAATCATGCAATTTTAAGTAAAAGAGAGCTTGGGTATCATGGGTGAAAGAAACCCATGAAAGAAACCCACATACCTTGACTTTGGGAGAATCCTTGAAGAAGTTTAGAGATGGAGACTCGAAGCTTGAATGAGAATCATAAGGTCCGGATGCATTTTTGAGACTTGAAATTGGAGATGAAATATTGACTAAGTGTTTGAGTGAGTATTTGGGAATTTCTTGAATTATATGAGGGTGAAATAAGGCTAAGTATATGCATTTTCACGCATCGAAACACTTAGGCCAAAGACCCAAAGGCCTTGGACCAAGATAGAAAAACTGGCCACAAAATGAACAAAGGCGCGCCCTTGGTGCGTCGCGCTTTGGGCGCGAAAACCTCCCTGGAAATTTAATTTTATGATTTTTGAATTTTTACACGGTTGCTCTTAAATCGAGGTCAGACCCATTTTCCACTCAATTTGACCCCCTGAACAAGAATATGAAGTCAAATTTTTGATATCATACATGGATTTCGAGATATATGGAAATTAGAATTTCAGGCACTTCCGAGGTACATTTTTGGGCACTTTTTGTAGTCATTTCTATATCTCCCCCTTGGGAACATTTGTCCGCGAATGTTAAAGAAATATATATGACAAATGCAAACATGATAATTTCAGCCTACATAAGGATGAAACAATGCACTTAAACATCATTTCAAAAATCTCAACATAAGTGTAAAATCACCATGAACTTGTCAATTTAAACATGAACGTATGCAATGACATGAGGGTTGAACGTAAGTCTTGAGATCATATAAAGGACTTAGATCAATACCCTAGGCTTGAGTGGAGTGGAAAAAATAAGTATATCACTTTTTCATATTTGCTTCGGCCTCCCAAATAGCACTCTCAACTTGTTGATTCCTCCAAAGGACCTTAATGGAAGAAACATCCTTGTTCCTCAACCTTTTCACTTGCCTATCCAAGATCACTACCGAAACTTCTTCATATGAAAAGTTGTCAACTACCCCCACAATATCAAGAGGCACAATAGCATTAGAATCACCCACACACTTCCTCAGCATAGACACATGAAAGACCAGATGAACCAATTTCATTTCTCTAGGCAAATCGAACTCGTACGCCACTTACCAATCCTTCTCGTCACCCTATAAGGACCCACATATCTAGAGACTAACTAGCCCTTCATACAAAAATGGACCACACCCTTCATGGGTGACACCTTCAAATAAACCCAATCACCAACCTTGAATTCAAGATCCCTTCTTCTCACATCGGCATAAGACTTTTGGTGACTTTGGGCTATTTTCAATATTTCTCTAATCATCCTAACCTTCTAAAGAGCCTCCATAACCAGATCTGGTCCTAACAAAGCCACCTCACCAACCTCAAACCACCCAATTGGTGATCTATAATGTTTACCATAGAGAGCTTCAAAAAGAGCCATACCAATACTAGAATGAGAGCTATTGTTATATGCAAACTCAATCAATGGAGGATGATCATCCCAACTACCCTTATGCTCCAATACACAATCCCTAAGCATGTCCTCAAGTGTTTGTATAGTTCTTTCGGCTTGGCCATCCGTTTGAGGGTGAAAGGTTCTATTAAGCTTTACCTTGGTTCCAAGACCTCTTTCGAAGGAACTCCAAAAGTGTGAAGTGAATTTTGCACCACGATCCTATATGATGGACAAAGGAACCCTATGCAACCTCACCAAGTCATGAATGTACAACCTAGCATAATCTTCAGCCCTGTATGTAGTGTAAACCTGTAGAAAGTGAGCCAATTTTATCATCCTATCAACCACAACCCATATAAAATCAAAACCTTTCTAGTCTTGGGCAACCCAACCACAAAATCCATATTGATCTCTTCCCACTTCCAGGTAGGAATCTCTATGTCTTGGATTAGGCCACTCGGCCTTTGATGTTCGTCTTTGACTTTTTGGCAACTATGGCAACTAGAAAAAAATTTGGCAATGTCCCACTTCATGCCTCCCCACCAATACACCTCTTTCAAATCCCTATACATCTTAATAGACCCGGACTGAATAGAATAAAAAGAACCATGAACCTCATCAAGAATCTTTTCCTTCAAGTTATCAGCACAAAGCACACATAACCTACCTTGGTACCTAAGGACACCATCACCCCCTTGGGAGAAAACCTCAACCATACCATCTTTAACCAATGCCTTCAATTCCAACAAAGCGATGTCAAGATCTTGCTTAGCATTTACCTTCTCAACCAATGAAGATTTAGAACCATAAACAACAACAATACCCCCATTACCAACTCCTTCCAACCTAACCCCCAATCTAGCCAACTGATGGACCTCCCTAGCCACCCTTATGCCACTATCATCAATATGAGATAGGCTACCAATCGACATCCTACTCAAGGCATCTGTCACCACATTAACCTTACCGAGATAATAATGCACACTCATATCATAGTCTTTAAGAAGTTCTAGCCACCTTCTTTGCCTCAAGTTAAGATCTTTTTAAGTGAAGACATATTGGAGGCTCTTATGATTGGTGAACACATCAACATGCACCCCATACAAATAGTGACGCTAATGCAAATACCATGGTAGCTAGCTCAAGATCATGGGTAGGAAAATTCTTTTCATGCACTTTGAGTTGCCTAGATGCACAAGCTATGACCTTACCATTTTGCATTAGAACACAACTCAAACCAACTCTACAAACATCACAATACACAATAAACCCCTCTAGCCTTTCTGGTAGTAACAATATAGGAGTAGAAACAAGCTTATCTTTCAAGGTTTGAAAGCTCTTTTTACACTCATCAGTCCACACAAACTTAGCTTTCTCTTAGGTCAATCTTATCATGGGAGAAGCAATAGAAAAGAACCCATTCATAAATCTCTAGCAGTAACACGCTAGGACCAAGAAGCTCCTAATACCTGACGGGGTCAATGGTCTGGGCCAATTTCTAATCACATCCATCTTTTTAAGATCCAGCTTAATACCATCCCCCGACACCACATGACCTAGGAAGGCAACTTCTTTCAACCAAATTTCACACTTCTCATATTTAGCATACAATTTCTCTTCCCTCAATCTTTGCAACACTACCCTCAAATTACCCATATGCTCCTCCTCATTAAGTGAATAGATCAAATTGTCATCAATGAAGACCACAACAAACGAATCAAGGAAGGGTTTGAAGACCCTATTCATAAGATCTATGAAGATAGTTGGTGTATTGGTCAACCCAAAAGACATCACAATAAACTCATAATGCCCATACCTAGTCTGGAAGGTCGTCTTAGAAATATCACACTCCCTCACCTTCACTTGATGATACCAGGACCGAAGATCAATATTAGAGAAGTGGCTAGCCCCTTGTAATTGGTCAAACAAATCATCAATCCTTGGAAGAGGATACAAATTCTTGATGGTTCCCCTATTAAGTTATTGGTAGTCAATACACATTCTATGAGACCCATCCTTCTTCTTCACAAACAACACTGGTGCACCCTAAGGTGAATGGCTTGGCCTAATGAAACCCTTCTCCAACAAGTCCCTCAATTGTTCTTTCAACTCTTTTAACTCCACTGAGGCCATATGGTAAGGGGGAATAGAAATGTGTTGAGTATCGGGGAGGAGGTCTATACCAAAGTCTATTTTCCTTTCAGGAGGAACACCGGGAAGGTCATTCCAAAAGACATCAAGAAAATCATTTACAATCGGAACTGACTCTATGGTGAGGACTTTAGACTTCACATCCCTAACCCTCAAAAGATGATAAAGACACCCCTTGGAGATCAACTTAGGGGCTTTAAGAACCTTGACTATCACATCATGACTCTCCCACTCAAGAACAGGTTCATTCGGGAATTGAAATTTGACCTTACGAGTTCTACAATCAATAGAGGCATAGTATGCCTGCAACCAATCCATCCCAAGAATGACATCAAAATCAACCATATCCAACTCAACAAGATCACAAGGAAATATTTTATGCAAATTGCAAATGAAAATATTTCTCTAGATCTTTCTAGCAACAACAGATGCATCAATAGTAGTAGACACCTCATATGCCTCACACAACAATTCGACTTCAACATGGAACTTTTTGGCAACAAGGGGGGTAATAAAAGAAAGAGTGGCACCCAGATCAATCAATGCATACACATCAAAATCAAAGATTTTCAACATACCGATAACAACATTGGGCACCTCATCAACCCCTTGCCTCCGATGTAAAGCATAATACCGATTGTGCCTTGGGGCACCATCCTGTCGGCCACCTCTCCTTAAAAGAATCACATTAGGACCTTGTGGACAAACCTCCTTACTCTTGTTAAGATTTCGAGGGCAATCCAACATCTTATGCCCAACTTCTCCACACCCATAACACTCATTAGTATCCCTCAAGCACGAGCCACTATGACCCTTACCACATTTCGGACACCCATTATTAGGAATCACACCCCCAACACTTAGGCTCTTGGACAATCATTGGCAACCCTCTTATGAAATGCATGAAAAGACCCTTAGCCTAGATGGAATTGTCCATCCTTTCAACTATAGAGATTTCCCTCAAAACAGGCCTTCTTGGCCTCATGACTGATGATGTTCACGCTCTAATAAGAAAGAGATCGTTGTCAGCAATTAACCTAATCGAGGTTTGGATCGAATCCACAGGGAATACAAGGCTTGATTACAAGATTTCACCACTAATCATTTCTAGTGTTTATGACTATAATCTTTAAATGGGGGAAGGGGTTGTGTTTCAAAAACAAAATAAAACTACCGCTAACTATAACGCGGGGAAATACTCAATTTTGGGGATAACTTAGGAATTATTTTCCCCATGGTTCGTCGACTTAATTACCCTAGATAACATAACTACAATTGGTGATTTGCATGCAGGATGGTAACTTAGGTTCTTCCGGTCCTCTAGTGAAGGTGAAGTTGAATTTCACCATGGCGCTTGGTCGGTAAGCATGGCGTGCCAAATAACCGTTACCTATTATCCCAGTCAATCTCCCCTTGGTCAGGCTCGGTTCATTAGATGAGAATACATCAATCCAATTATGTCATCTACTTCTCTTTTCCTATTCATCACTACCTTGATCGAGATCATGATAGTAGGCGGGGTTTGGTGCTGGCCACCACCAAATAGCAATAATAATGAAGGGAAATAGATAATACACGCAAAACTCCAATCATAGAAATGCAAGAAACCTAGGTCATCTCAACGTCAACTATCCATGGTTCCCACAACCCCAAGTTGTGGGTGCTTAGCTACTCATGGCTAAGGCAAAACACACAAGAATGCAAATAATAGACATAGTTGAGAGCTTTATCAATACTAGTGAAAAAAAATAGGCACCAAAAATTGCAAACCCACAAGCTTGATTAATCAACAATGAGTACAAGGCAAGATTTGCAATCCCCAAAAATGGGTTTTCCAAGCGAGAACAATAAACTACTCTAAAAAATGAAGAAAAGATTCAAAATGTAGTTCTCAATAGTTTACTGGTCGAACCCCCTTGCTAAAAATATAACTTAAACTATATATAGTATTTATAAAATAACCCTAGAATTTACATACAAAAGACAACTGGAAGCTGATAAGTTATGCAGGTACGACTCATAAAATGGCCTACGACTCATAGTTGGGGTCTCATATCAGGTTCTTTGCATCTTAGACTAAACTTGTACAACCCATAGGTACGAGTCGTTGTTTGAGCTATGACTCGTATGTTGGTCTCATGGTCTTTTTCTTCAGTTTTTGGGCTAATATCTTGGCTCTCTGATTGTTGCTATGAGTCCACCTATACGAGTCATAGTGTGAATTATGACTTGTATGATGGCCTCGCAGGGGTGACCTCTACTTAGCAGATTTCTGAATGTTGGCCTCTGATTGTTGCTACGACACCACCTTATGACTCGTACCTTGAGCTACGACTCGTAAGGCTTATACTTTAGCAAAATATGCAACTTCTTTTGAAAATCATGCCAACCTAACTTTTCTACAAGGTTAACACAAAAACACATCAAAACACTAAAAAGTCGCTTTAAGAACTCACAAAATGCCTTGTTTTAGGCACCAAATATTATGTATTGTGACAGTACATCAACACCTTCAACTTATAATTGTTGCTTATCCTCAAGCAATGACTCAATCTATGGAGACAAAGAGAAATACGTAGCAGCTATACTAATGACATATAGAATAGCTCCTTTGATTCAGTACCCAACTACTATTTTCAAAACAGGATTGCAAAGTTATTAAGCAAACAAAAACATAATGAGAGACCTGGTAATCCAACTCTGACAAGCTAAAGAGCGTCAATCATCCACAATCGCTGGTATAGCCATATGCTACTCAAATAGTGCAAATGCCCTCACTGGAAAGAAGTTCCTCATACTCACTCAAAAGTATCTAGAATTCAGGGATTGAAGAAGCATTCTTACTTTCACAATTGAAATTCAATGCATATTGACTAATACCATAGACTTTCTTCTATATTCATCTTCTGGCTTGTGATAAAGTTGAGTTGGATCACTTTAGGACTTATAGGCTTATAACATAGGTCCAGGGTGCTTTGGTTCGGTATTTTGGGCAAATAGTGACTAAACGCTATCCTTAAACCATGTTTACCAACACTTTTTGCTTTCATAATTCAACTCATTTTTAATTACTCCACTCTTATTCTCCCATTTTGAACTTTCCTCGAGCTCTTTCTTTCTCTTTTTCAACTGTACCTCGATTTCAGACTCATTTTTGTTTTAATTTTCTTCACTCGATTTATGCTTTTTCATTTCTTTCTTGATTCAACTAACCACTTTATTATTATTACTTTACCACAATAAGGGTCACCCTCAACTTAGGCTTTTAGCTTCAGGTGAAGTACATAATATCTATGCCTCAAACCAGGGCCACCAACTACAGCCACCCTCAACTTAGGCCTTTGGCCTTAATCAAGGTTCACATGTTCAAGGATAGACCAGGGCCAATATCAAGGCATTTCATCAAATAAGGATAAGCTAGCAAGGTATCAAGAAAGAATGAGTGCATGAGAAGCTTAGAAGTTTGGAACAAGGGATTCACTCGCTCATCTGGTGGGTCATTTAGGCCAAAAATGGTTTTAGTCAAATAACAAAGGCCTAAGATCCTTTGCATATCCACCATATCACCAAACCAATTTTAGATTAATAAGGAAAGTTCTAGGTCCATACAAGATGCATGAATGCAGCAAAATAGTCTCACAACACACATGGCAATTGCATCCACAATCAAGTATAGACTCACAGGCCATGTTTTCAATCTCAGCTTACCTTGACAATATCAGAACAAACATTGCCAAGTACTACAAAATGTATGAATTCATGAATAATCACAACCTCAAAAATTTTAAGGGTACTCAATTTTTTAATCAAAACACCAAAAGTACATGTAAAGATTATGTATATACCAATGGATAATACTACTATGAATTTACCCATTATCTATCCTACCTAAACATGCCGGTTCAACAAAAAAGTAAATATCCATGGGGAAAAAGAAGCACAACAAGAAAACCTTAGGATCAAAACTAGGGGAAGTTATGGACTTGAGGCAACTCAGACTTCACTTAATCCATAACTTCCCACAACCCACCAAAATAAGATACTTTATCCTCAAAGTAAAAACAAGAACGAAAACAAAACACAATAACATAGAAATATATACATACATCCATTAAAAACCAAAAATTAACATCTAAAATATAAGTAAAAATAACATCCAACATAAGAATATTTAAGCACAACCAAAGACCAACATAATAAAAAAAAGATTGTCTGAAAAGAGAACAAAATATCCAACATAATAAAATGAGAACTGGGGTCAAACGAAGTCAAACATCGTGATGCATCAAGCACTGGTCTCTGGCTGGTCTGTGGATTCTTGAGGCTACCTCTCCTCTGTAGCTATACCGGAAGTCCCCTCTCCAGGTGGGGTGTACTATGCTCGCTCTCTCTGAATAGCCACCAACAAAAGAAACTCTTATACCACCTCATCAGGTATGGGCCCCTCCTCCTGTCTTGTCTTCTTCGGAGTCGACTCTGGGTCATTACTCTACTCAAGAGGCCTCTTCCCATGAGTGTCCGGATAGACGGTGAGCCAATTAAATGACTCATCATCTATCGGTGCTACCTCTGGGGCTAGAACAGGGGCTACCAACATCTGTAATAAGGCGGACTTGAATTTGGTCAACTCCTCAGAAACTGCATTCTCATCAGCAGGCCTAGCTCCCTCAAGCCTCTTGTGTACTCTAGTCTCAAACGCATTACCCTGGGCATCCACCGCTCAGACTCTCTCATTAATAAATCTCGAGCAAATGCCCTCATCCTCTCCTCGGAGTCCCGAACAGTCTGATCAATCAATGGTCGGACCTATGTTGATAACTCCCGTAGCCTGCCCTCTGCTACAGCCATTCTTCGTAATAAAGCCTGAAAAATACAATAACAGAGAAAAGAGGGAAAACCTGTAAAGAAGATATTGCTAGTGCTAGAGTACTGGAGTATGGTGTAGACTCAATGTCGACCATTAGTGTAGGCTCTGTAGTAGTCGGAGTAGTGTCGGTAGTAGCTGGAGGTAAACTTGGAATCTGAGGCTCTACCGAGAATGGCTTTGGGATAGCTGGAGGAATAGCTCTCTGTAGGGCTATTGTTTTTTCATCAAACTTGATTAGGCCAGGGTCCATCATACGAAAAGCCTCTACAAGAGGATCCAAGTAGAGAGAAACCCACACACTAGCTTCCTTACATAATCTGTGAATCAGAATGGGGAATGGCAATGCTTGCTGAGTGCGGACTGTTGACTCGTGGATCTATTCTATCATAATGCGAGCCCAATCAATGTCATACCCTGCCAAGATGCTTGCTAATAACATGACCCTCTCTAATGTGATCACATTATCCGTGAATGTGGGCATGATCCACCATCAGATAATGGACTACCAAAACTTTGCCCAAAATAAGAGATGGGCCTTCAAAATATGCTTGGCATGGTCTGTAACCCATATTGGCTTAACACATTCCTCGCAAATTTAGCCTGCTATCCACCTTAATAATTCCGTTCTCAGCCCAGCATCATTCTGATTAACTGTTTTCCTCATGTCTTCCATCCTACGATCATATTCTACTGTGGAGTGTTGAGCTCTGTAATTAGGTCTGAATTGCACCCCTCGAATAGTTTCTGCTGATATGTCAACAACCTAACCCCTGACCATGATTTCACTCAATCGTGGTGCATTGATGGGCTTCATGAGCCTCAAAAGGTTGGTATGTACAATAGCATAGTAAGAAGCACAGAATTCTCGACCAGGTCAGAGGCATACCTCCCCAGCACTTGTGATACCCATCCTAACCTACGGTGGTCAATATCAGCTTCTCAACCTGGCACACCTATCAATCCAGAGTCTTTCAACCTTGCTTCCTCATGAAATATCTGCACTGGCCTCCCTTGACTCTTAGATTCCAGTCCCTTATCATAGATCTTTTTCATTCCAAAAACATACCATCTTATGTTTTGCGAGTCGGTGGAAGTGACGGTATAAGCAGAATCAGCTGGCTGTGAAGAAGTGCTCTCTTCTAGCTTATCCTGAGACACTTCAAGAGAAACAGAATCAGAAGTAGAGTCATCATCATCTGACCCATATTCTTCACCCTCCTTATCAGACTAGGAGGTGTTGTCCATTTCCATCGATATTCAGGTTGAGTGTGATCGTGGTAAGGGCACGTTAGTCTCAGGGTCAGGGTGCACATTCTTCTCTTCAATTGATTGCTCATCCTCGGATGACTCATCTCTTAGGTGATGACCAGAAATAGGGGCAACATGCCTTCAACCTCTTGAAGACATTATCTCAAAAGTTGTCAACATGTTAAATCATAAGTCCCATGATGTTCTCTTTCAATCAAATAAGTAACAAATGAAACAATCAAAAAATGAACACTAAGATAACCTAAGTAAAAACAAACTGAACCAAATTCAAGGCTACAGATATGAGGTGTAAGTACGATTTGTAGGATAACTTACGAGTTTTATAGCAGCCTCGTAACAATAAGGTAGCTAAAAGAAATGTATTCTAGAATCAGGTACGAGATGCAGGTACGACTCGTAGTGTGCACTACAAGTCATTGGCCAGGTTTGTATCTTATTTCAGATACATTTCGAGGGTACAGATCAAGGCCAAGAGACCACCACTACGATTCGTAGCAAGGTCTACAAGTCGTAGGTGAGTTTCACAAGGATGATGTTAAGGAATCTTAGGTGACTGATGTCTGCTACAAAGATCCACTACGACTCGTAAGGCAACCTAAGTCTCGCAGTGGGTTCTCGTAGCAAAACGCAGAGGGCACCCAAGGTGTCTCCAAATTTTCCACAATGACCAACAACTAATCAGAAAGCATCAAAGTTTACACACACAGATATAGGTGATGCTGTAGCAACTTAAACACTCTTTATTGTCAATCATCTCAAAATAAAGCATGAATTTTCCCCCTTTTGGGTAAAGCACTTCCAATAGTAAAATCATCAATGCACATTAAAGGGGATACACATGAGTAGATTACCTTAAGAGAATTATAACACCCCCAACCCAACAGCTTCAGTCCCACATAATCTTCATAATGATCCACAAAATATGCAACAAAAGTACATTGTCATAATATTAGATATCAAAATCACCAAATAAGGACAGAATTCAAAACTCAACCTTTTTACAAAGACAAACAATTGTATACCACATTCTTCTTACTATCATAGGCAGTTTTGCATATATATGCTAGTTATGATCCTGAGACCTTCATTCAATCATCCATAAGATAGGGATTTTTCAGAGACAAACCGAATTTAACCGCGAGAACTTACCAGATGAATGTGTGAATGTATGATGAGAAGAAGAACTTGAAGAGTTCTTGGTGCACAATTCACTTGTTGGGGAGATTTAGTGGGTGAAAGATGTTAAAATGAATGAATAGTGAAAGGGAATGGTGGGGGGAGTTATAAACTGAAAGGGAATACTTCATGAAGGGGCATGAAGAGCCAAGAGACATTGGTCTCTTAATATTCAAAATGGTTTGCCGTTGAAGCTTCTGCAGATTGGTTTTATAAGACCTCGACTACGAGTAGTATGAAGTCATATGACTCGTAGGTCCCAATCTCGTAGCAGACCCAACACTTTGAAAAATTACAACTTCATACCTGAGCACTATAAACCCCACTTACAACTTGTAGAGGATCTTACGAATCGTTAGGTTGGCTCGTAGTGTGTGTGTCAGCTTCTGGTATCACTGTTTCCTTCTACAAGGTAAGACAACGAGTTATAACATTCACTATGGCTCATAGGCTTGCTCGTAGAAGATGCATCCAAGCATAATTTTTTCCATTCTTCAGCTCTTGGTTTGTACCTGCAACCTATTACTCAAAATACACTAAAATACCAATTGATACAACTGTTTAGGGTCTTAATAATCACAACACAATATAGAATTACCAACCAACAATTTAACTACGATAAAATGTCTCAAAATAAATCAACACATAAAAGATGCTTGGGTTGCCTCCTAAGAAGCGCCTTGTTTAATGTCATGGCTCAACTATGCCATCATGGATAATCAAACTTCTCCATGAGTTCCATCTCTGCTTCTTATACTCTTCATTTGTTCATCTTTCACTGCATCTACTTGCTCAGCGAGTTGCTCCATCCTATCAGCAAGAATTTGCATCGACATAGTTTGTTATTCCACTTTGTAGTTACATTTGAGGACTCAAACTTTATCCCCCGAACAATGTCTTCTTGTACATTCACCTTGATCAACACTTGTTCAAGCATATGATCAATCCGGGTCAGTTTATCAGTGATACAAAGCTAGTGTGGTAACCTCGTCCAATTGTGCAGCATTTTCGCTTTTGGGTTTACTTGAGGCTCCCGTAGATTCACTAGCATATGGTCTGGCTTGCTCTTGAAAGGGTTGATAGACTTGGGCAACTGTAGATAGCTTGTCCATACTCTCAGTGATCTTATTAAATGATCGTCTTATGAACTCCCAAGAATCTCCTCCGAACAATGCATCAGCTTGCCCTTGTTGTTCAGAGGTTAATGCTCGGTATAAGCTGCCAATTCATCATTAGTCAGATCATGGTTTTGATTTGCTGCCAAGCACTGCTTGTACCTTTCTCGGACCACTACCAAAGGTTCTCCTGGCATTCTTTTGAAATTACAGATATTGTTCTGTAGCTTCTGCTTGTTGGACTCTCTATGGAAGTTCATAAGGAATATTATTTGTATTTCCCCCAGTTAGAGCAAACACCGGGTGGGAGAATTGACCACTATTCCGTAGCTTCACTCCGGAGAGTCATGGGGAAAATATGAAGAGCCATTACCTTCTAAGCAGGATGTCTTATCCCAAGGACCCCCCTCAACATTTGAGTGAAATTCAGTAGATGGATTAGGGGATCTTCGGAATCAACCCATAAAATAGAACGCCGCCTCTGCAACGTCTCCAAAAAGTCATTTGCAATGTAGAACTTTTACTCAGTCATAGTGCCAGCCAACCTGCACCTAAAATCAACTAACGAAAACAAATAGAAAAAGTAAAATATAGGATACCTTAGAAATCAACACTAGAACTAATTAATAGTGAAATCAAATCAAAATCTATCCATATTCGCCGGCAACGGAGCCATAATTTTTGATGATGTTCACGCTCCACTAAGAAAGGGATAGTTGTCAGCAATTAACCTAACCAAGATTAGGGTCGAATCCATAGGGAATACAGGGCTTGATTAAAAAGATTTTACCCTTAATCATTTCTAGTATTTATGACTACAATCTCTAAAGGGGGGTTTGTGTTTCAAAAACAAAATAAAACTACCACTAACTATAACCCGAGGAAACACTCAATTTTGGGGACAACTTGGGAATTGTGTTCCCCATGGTTCCTCAAGATAGTTACCCTAAATAACATAAATACAATTGGTGATTTACATTCAAGACGGTAACTTAGATTCTTCCAGCCCTCTTGTGAAGGTGAAGGTCAAATTTCACAGTGGCGTGCCAACTATGCTACCTATTGTCCCAGTCAACCTCCCCTTGGTCAGGCTCGATTCATTAGATGAGAACATATCAATCGAATTTTGTCATCTACTTCTCTTTTCCTATTCGTTATTACCTTGGTCGGAATTGTGATAGTAGGCGGGGTTTGGTATTGGCCACCACCAAACAACAATAATGATTATGGGAAATAGATAATACATGCAAAACCTCAATCATAGAAATGCAAGAAACCTAGGTCATCTCAATGTCAACTACCTATGGTTCCCATAACCCCAAGTTGTGGGTGCTTAGCTACTCATGGCTAAGGCAAAACACGCAAGAATGCAAATAGTTGACATAGTTGAGAGCTTTACCAATACCAATGAAGAAAATAAGCACCACAAATTGCAAACCAACAAGCTTGATTAATCAACAATGAGTACAAGGCAATATTTAGAATCCCTAAAAATGGGTTTTCCAAGAGAGAACAATAACTACTCTAAAAACCAAGAAAATATTCAAGATGTAATTCTCAATAATCTACTGGTTGAACCCCCTTGCTAAAAACCTAACTTAAACTATATATAGTATTTACAAAACAACCCTAGAATTTATATAGAAAAGACAGCTAACAGCTTATAAGTTATGCAGGTACGACTTGTAGGATGACCTATGAGTCACAGTCAGGGTCTCATATCAGGTTCTTCGTATCTTAGACTAAACTGGTACTACCCGTAGTTACAAGTTGTTGCTTGAGCTGCGACTTGTATGTTGGTCTCGTAGTCTTGTTCTTCAATTTTTGGTCCAATATCTTGGCTCTCTGATTCTTGCTACGACTCCACCAATATGAGTCATAGTATGACTTATAACTCGTATGATGGCCTTATAGGGATGACCGCCACTTAGCAGATTTCTAAATTTTGGTGTCTGATTCTTGCTACGACACCACCATACAACTTGTAGCTTGAGTTATAACTCATAGGTGGGCTCGTAAGGCCTATGCTTCAGCAAAATCTATAACTTTTCTTGAAAATAATGCCAACCTAACTTTTCTGCAGGATTAACACAAAAACACATCAAAACACTAAAAAGACGCTTTCAGAACTCACAAAATCTCTTGTTTTAGGCACCAAATGTGTTGTATTTCCGCAGCACATCAATGACTCCTTTTCTTCCTCAACTTTTCCTCCTCCATTTGTTTTGCATAGGTCATCAAACGGGACAAGTCCATGTCACTAATCAATATCACCTTGAGTCGGCCACCAAGTTTGGAACATATTTTGAAAGTTGGTTTAACTTGAGGGAATACTCCCTCACACTCATAGACCCTTGTCTCAAATTCACAAATTCCACCATTTAGCTTCCCTAAGCTCAAGAGGAAATAACTGATTAAGGAAAGCCACCTTGAACTCCTCCGTAAGTACCACATTGTCAACCCCCTTCTCCTCTTTCCATTGATTGTACCATATTTGTGCTACCCCCTTGAGTTGGTAGGCCGCCAACTCCACCTTATCCTCTGACCTCACACCCATGATAGCCAATATCTTGTGAACCTCATCAATGAACTCTTGAGGGTCCTCACTCACTTTTAACCATAGAACTCTAGGGGAATCACCCTCATGAAATCTCTCATCCGAGATACCGGTGTAGGAGCATAAGGGGCTTGGGCCCCTTAGTTGGCTTGATTACCCACTACTTGTGAAAGCAAAATGAGAGCATCCCGAAGCTCTCCATTAGCTGGTTGCTTCTTGGGTGTGTGGGCTCTTCTTCCTCTCATGTTAGGTATGATCTAGAATAGCAAAGGACAATTGTTAGGGGAAAACTTTACCTCAACTTCTATATCACGACATAGAGTAAGAAGAAGCAAAATATTTCCTAAATGCCTCATAGCCTCTAGCTAAGACTCTAATCGACTCGGTGTGTTAGACTTCGAGGATCTAACAACCTAGTGCTTTGATACCAAGTTTTTCACAACCCAGGCCTAGGTCCTAGATGTGACATGGTGCAAGGGGAACCAAAAGGGACCCCAAGCAAGCCTCTTAGCACATCATTACACATCCTTAGTCGTGAAAGCAGTAAATACAACAAGAGATAGTAAATAGGGATAACTAGGGCTAAGGGACATCTTTTATATCATAAACAACAAGAGTCAAGAGAGAGTCAAAGCTTATAACATTACACATGACATGTCAAACAACACCTACACTACATAGATAAGAGAGGGGCCCAAGAAAAGCAACCGGGCTCAACCTCATAGTCAACATATACATAAAAGAATGATAGTCTTAGAAAATAGAATGAGGTCATAAGCATCATCCCCAAAATGGAGGACTCATCGAAGAGCTTGAGAGAAGTCGTACTTGCCACGTGGGGAAGATGATCAAGTGGGACTTTGATTCCTATATGGTGACATCATATAGGCATAAAGTATGCGTTAGTATATTTGAATATACTAAGTATGTAGGATGCAATGGAACAAGTGATAAGTAGCATAAGCAAAACGTATAACATTGGCGATGGGCGAGCATATAACAATATGACATGTATGAATGATGCTTGAAGCAAAACCATGCTTATATAGAACATAATACATGTGTAAGGAGAGGTTATTATTAGTGCATATCCAAGGCCTTCCACCCCCTCGGGAAGGAAAATGAGGTACAAACCCCTCAATAGGTTGATGAGGTACAAACCCCAAAAAAGTTTGATGAAATACAAACCCTCCAACATGGTTGATAGAGTACAAACCCCCCAATATTGTTATCAAGGTACAAACCCCTTGACATGGTTGTAAAGGCCCACCACCATCCCTAGTGATGCGATCGAGGTACAAACCCCTCAACAAGGTTACCCGGGCCTACAATCCCCCGAGTAAGGCTTTGTTAATTCCCAACACTATAGAGATAATATCATATACATTTATTCCTTTCAACATCATATAGGCATTCAACTCATCAGACATGCATTAGACCTTCAATTCCTAAAGAAATCATAATTCGGACATTCTACAAAACAATTGACGGGTGTGTAGTACTAATGTAAAACAATGCAATTCAAGAGTGAAATCATGCTAGAAAATTCAATGTAAAACCATCAATAGATACCTGGTAACACTCTCAAGGAATATAAATCAACACCCTTCATCAAATCTCACAATAGATCTAAGATTCATAGCTCAAAACATGCTAAAACAATCATAATTTCATGAAACCCCAACATAATGTATAGTGAAATTCATAATAGATAAGACCCACGAGTAAATCAACTTTAAATCATGAAATTTTAGCTAAAAGAGAGCTAGGGTATCATGGGTGAAAGGAACCCATGAAAGAAACCCATATACCTTGACTTTGGAGAATCTTTGAAGAAGATTGGAGATGGAGACATGAAGCTTGAATGAGAATCTTAAGATCCGGATAAGTTTTGGAGACTTGAAATTGGAGATGAAATAATTGGAGATGAAATACTGGCTAAGTGTTTCAGTGAGTATTTAGGAATGTTTTGAATGATATGAGGGTCAAATAAGGCTAAGTATACGCATTTTCATGCATTGGAACACTTAGCCCAAAGACCCAAAGGCCTTGGACCGAGATAGATAAATTACCCACAAAATGAACTGAGGCGCGCCTTTGGTGCGTTGCGCCTTGGACGCAAATACCTCACTGGAAATTGCATTTTGTGATTAATGAATTTTGACATGATTTCTCTTGAATCAGGCTTAGACCCATTTTCCACTCAATTTGACCTCCTGAACTAGAATATGAAGTCAGATTTTCGATATCGCACACGAATTTTGAGATATATAGAAATTACAATTTTAGGCACTTTCGAGGCATATTTTCGGGCACTTTTTGGGGTCATTTAAAACCCCAAAATTACTCCATGTCTGCATCACGAACCTGCTAATTTCCCATGGTGAAGGGTTTTTCAATATTTTTGTGAGTGGAATTCTTGACCTTTTTCAACACCTCCTGAACTTAACATACGATCTAAATGGATCTTTCCAAGCATAAAAAGGGATTTAATCCCCACTCTAAGTTCTTACAAAGATAAGGGATAAAGAGAGGAGGAGAGAAGCGTTAATTGTATGAGTTGAGGAGAGTTCTTCGAGGATTAATTGATTGTCAAAGGCTTCATACCAGGTATGTAAAGCTAAAATAAAGCATGGAATTGTTCTTCCATATACCCCATTGATGGTAATAGAGGAATTGAGAGTCCTATGAGTCTATTTATATATTTCTTGAATATTTTCTTCAAAATTATATATACATTACATGTATTTTATCATATATTGATGATCATCATAAACTTGATTTCCTGAATTAGATACTTTTCATGAGTTATTGTATAAATTCTATATGTATTTTGTGAAAGCATGCATGAATGAACCTAGGGATTGAGTCTAGAGCCTTGAATTGAGTAATTTGATTGTGATTGTGATGTGAGTATGATGTTGAGTTAATAGAGCTTGATGATCTCATGAGTATTCATAATTAAATTCTAGATTTTTGTCTAAATGACTTCCTCTTAATGATTGATTTGAGTCCTTGAGCTATTAATTGAGCACTGAGTTGATGAGTTGATTGAGATGTTAGGTCGAAAGTCCCTATTGAGTCGAGTTAATTAGACATGAGAATCTCCATGGGACGAATTGAGTTGATGAGTGCCTCCGCGAGGCTAATTGAGATGATTGATTAAGATGATGAGGAGTCTTATGAGCATTCATAGGAGTATCGAGCACCGAAATGAGTAAGTGTAAATTTAACTCGCACTCATTAATTATGTCATCAAGCATAGGTGAGGACTAGAACCATTACATTGAGGTTCCCTCTTGAGTTAAAGTCCTTGAAAGCAATAGAGGGCTTGTTGAGGCTAGATCCCTAGTGGACCCATTTTATTTTTCACCTAGCAAGTACTAAACGGTTGTGGCAACATCAGTAGGTTGTTATACAATCATTGGCTCATAAGTGATTGTTATTGGTAAAGATAAACTCATACATATGTCCCACGTAGATAGTACTCCGAGTCGAGTTGAGTTGAGTTGAGTTGAGTTGAGTTCCATTGAGTTGAGTTGAGTTGATTGATGAGGTTGGATTGGTTGATGGGTCACTTGTCTACTCTTTGTTCTTGCTTTAGATAGACATTTGACATTCTGATTGAGTATCTTCTGAGTTGATGTTGTTTCTATATTATTCTACCTGTATCGTTTCATTAAACCATTTTACATACTCGTACATTTCATGTACTGACGTCCCATTTCGACTGCATCATTTTATGATGCAGAGGCAGGTACTAGAGATCGTCAACAGGCGCACTGTTGAGGGTCTTTGCATTCAGCTGAGTTGGTGAGCCTCCCCTTCTTCGGAGGATCCTGCTTTATTTTCATCTAGTTTATTAGAGTTAGACTTGAGTTAGTTTTACTTTTGAGTTGAGGTAGTCATGGGTCTGTCATTGGCACCATTTGATAGTGGTAGAGGTTTCATAGACTGGAGTTGAGTATTGATGTTGAGACTTGTTGAGCTAGTTTCTTTTCTACTAGCCTATTTATTTAATATGATACTTGAGACTAGATTGTCCATTGTTACTTTAATCTTACGCTTATTTATTATGTCGAATGAATGAATGTGATGAGGACAAGTGATTTGCTTGGGGACTAGTAATAGTCTCTGAATGCCGGCCACGTTTAAGGTATCCTCCCGGGGCGTGACATTAAGATTAGTTGTGTTTAATTTCAAAATAACTACAACAGAATTAGGACGTGTTTGGGAACAGCAAACGGTGCTTAAAAGCACATTTTTTAGGCTAAAAAAATAATGAAAAAAGTCAAAAGCCAAAAGTTAGATATCCCCAACTTTTGGCTCTTAGCTTTATAAGCCACTTTTTAAAAACCAATCCAAATGCCCCCTTACACTACTAAAAACTGAGGTAAAAAAATGACGAAAAAAAAGCGACGGACTGCATCGCTTTAGAAAGTGACGGACTAAGTGACATCGTCCGTCACTTTCTTTGTAATAAAGTATTTTTAATGCCTAAAAGTGACAGACAACAATTGTAGGTCTGTGCATTTTTTCGCAGATTTTTTTCACAAAATTTTTTTTTAATTTTATTTTATAATTTTGCAAAAGAATGCTTCACATTGTCAATCGTTTTTTAAAAAATTTAAATTTTAAATAATTTAGTTACGTGAATTAGAATAAAGAAAAATGTTTTCTTTAATTTTTGCGACGAAAAACGTGGCAATGTCCGTCACTTTTTCTTTTCTAAAAAATTACATGTTTAATTTAAAAATAATAAATATTTTAAAAGAGGTTACAGACTCGGGGATGTTGTCCATCGCCCCTAATTTAATATACCCCACCAATCACCCTATTGTTTAGTAGAACTTTGCCCTAAAAAAACAAATTCTCCCCAGTGCACTAGCTTCTCCCTTAGCGTCTCCACCGCCCGCCATCGCTGCCTCATCTCTGCCAGCAACACCACCAGCTTCGGCCGACCTTACTAGGTATGGCTCCCTCTCTCACTTTTCTCTTTTTCTCTTTTATAATTTCTTAGACAATATTTAGGATTATTTATTTTTTAAAATCATAAAATTTTGAATTGTTTGTTAGTTTTGCTTACATATATTGTTTTCATTGTTAAATTGTAATATTAATTGTGAATTAGTGAAGAAAGTTTATGTTTTGATTTTAAGGTTTATTTTAAAGTTGGTATTTCGAATTACTTTGTGATTTAAGGATTTTGTTAGTTTGAATTAATGTGGTGAAGTGATTAACATTGTTGGAAAGTATATTTAAGTGTGCATTTGTGAATGAGTATTTTTGGATTCTAGTTTGAAATGAATTTTGAATTAGTTTGTGATTTGGGATTTATTAGTTTGAATTAAAGTGTATTTGAAGTTATTCACATTGTTGGTTTGAATATTTAAGTGTGAATTTGTGAATTCAGATTTTTGGATTATAGTTTGAATTGAATTTTTTGAATTAGACTATAAATTTGAGTGTTTGTTAGTTTCAGTTGATTTGTTCTTGAAGTTAAAAATTAGTTTTAGAAGGTAGAAGTTAGAAATGTTGATATTAGAAGTATTTGAACTTAAAAGTACATAAATATTGAACAGTAGAATATATTAACATAATTGGAATTTATATAGAACTATTGCAATCCCAATTAAGTTTGGATTCTAGTTATGAATTGGATGTATTGAACTTTAATTTAGAATTTCATTTGGTGTGTATATATAAAGTTTATACTTTAACATAGAAATTTAAATAGTTGATCTTTAATTTAAAAATTTTGGTTCAATATGTGTTAAGTTGTGCACTTTGAGTTACGAAATGTAGGTTGAATGTCATGAAATAGGACTTTAAATAGTTAACTTTAAGTTAGGAAATTTGAAGCCTCTATTTTAGATGCTTGTACATTAATTTTACTTTAAATTTAACAGTTTGTAGTTGAACTTAGAAAAATCAAGCTTGCATGTATAAATTTTGAACTTTAGAATGTTTGCACCATTGTAGGATATATTCGACCCGTCAATCTAAGCTCATCGATCCGTCAAGCTAATTGAAAAAGGTGGAGGTATTTTTTTCTTTCAAAATTTTAATTGTTGTATATATTAGTTTTTAAACATTTATTCAATTTAAAATACTTGCATCTTGCTTCGAGTTCCCATTTTGAGATTTTAGCAATGTATAATTATATTTGAAATTGAAGTAAACTTTGAATAGTTGTGAACATTAAGTTGAATATAATTTAGAACTTGAAGTTTTTATACTTGTTAAATTGAAGTTTAGGACTTTATATACTTATAAAAATTCAACTTATACACTTTAGAAACTTGAATTATTATATTTTAAGATATAAACTAAATCTTAAGTAGTTGTGAACTTTAAGTTGAATGTAATTTAGAACTTGAAGTTTATATACTTGTTAAATTGAAGTTTAGGACTATATATACTTAGAAAAATTCAACTTATAGACTTTTAAAACTTGAATTATTGTATTTTAGAATTTAAATTAAATTTTAAACAGTTGTGAACTTTAAGTTGAATATAACTTAGAACTTGAGGTTTATATACTTGTTATATTGAAGTTTAGGACTTTATATACTTAAAAAATTCAACTTATGCATATTTGAAACTTGAATTATTACATTTTATGATATGGATTAAATTTTAAGTAGTTGTGAACTTTAAGTTGAATGTAATTTAGAACTTGAAGTTTATATACTTGTTAAATTGAAGTTTAGAACTTTATATACTTAGAAATTATCAACATCAAATTGTTGAACCTTAATTATTCTTGAATATTTTATCACGCCCCGTGAAATTATTGAAATGCTCCTGAAATATAATTATGCGCACAATGCGTCTTCCAAAGCATCAATGGTAAATCCAAGATCGCATTTGCGATCACTGCGAAAAATTGAATCAGGAAATGGTCTCGACCCAATTTAATAGCAATCAGAGCGAAAAATAATTTTCGCTAGTTGTTGCAATAATGGTGTCTATCCGCGCCCAAGGCGCGATGTGGAGGGGTGTGGAGATGCACTTGTTAATTTTTAAAAAATTTCGACGGGAATTGAAATTTCTGAAAAATGGTGAAAATGTACTGGTCTGCGCCTCTGGCGCCTCGCGGACCACTACACCAATTTTTGAAGTTTTTCTTTTGATTATGGGAAAGGTATTTTGGGTGTTCCCGACGCATTTTTAAGTCTTAAACTGTGTTTTAGAGTCTGTTTATTAGCGATTGAGGGTTCAAAACCATATTTTCCTTAAGCTAAACGTACTTTCTGAGAGAGAAGAAGAAGAGAAGGTTGAGGGTTTTTACTCCAAATCAAGATTTCCTTGAAGATTCGAACAATCTTCTTCCCACGTTTGTAAAGGCCACCAAGAGCATGGAATTTTTCTTCCATGTGCCCCATACATGTAATAGGATGATAGTTGATGATTGAGAAGTCTTGAATTATAATTCTTCAAAGTTATCTTGAAACTTATCTTTAATTTATACAAATTATCTTAAATTGATGATCATCATACCTTATTTTTACTGTTTACATGCATTATTATGTGATTATGTATTTACCCTACATAAATTCTCTATTAAAGACTTCAAGTATGAACTTAGGGATAATGATTAAAGCCTTGATTGACTGAATATTCTGATTATTGGAGTTTAAGTCTTGAGATGAGAACATTGATGACTGAAATAGATGGAAATAGGGTTCTTAGAGTTTTCATGGAGTTAAACCTTAGCTTGAAGGAATAATCCTACTCTTTAAGTTGATAGATGATGAGATGAGGTGAATGTTCTTGCCCATAGGGGTGAGTATCCTTACCCATAAGAGCTGAGTGATGGAAATTCTTGATGTATTGAAAGACTTATGAAAATATTGAGTCTTGGGAGGAGTATTAGCGCCAAAATAGGTAAGAATAAGTCTAGTCGCACTACTTAGCTATGTCGCCAGCGTAGGAGAGGATTGGACTGTGAAATTGGATGTTTTCTTTGCCCCTCAGTGGGCTTGATAGGCTTCCTTTGGGGTCCTTGATAGACTCATTCTTTACCCTGGTAAGGTACAAAATGGATGTGACAACAACATCTCTTCGTTGTACCATCACCGGCTTATTGGTGGTGGTTGTTGGTTATAGAAACTCCCAGATAGGTTCATATTGATAGTACTCTAAGGTTGAGGTGATGGTACGACATCCTGATGGATAGTAAAGTGATAGAGTTCTATTCCTTACTTTGAGTTAAGGATAAGCGATTGGTGAGTTGATTGTCATTGTTTATTGTATACTTTAACCTATTTTACATACAGTACATTCCACGTACTAATGCCCTTTTGGCACTGCATCTGTTGCGGAAGTGAACTGGGTTGAGTAATTATTTCACAATTACTACCCCAAAAATATAAGCCACTAAAAATAGTAAAAGAGGAAAAATTAAAAAGAACAATGAATTTACGAGGTTCGATAAAAAGAAAAAATTTTACCTACGTCCTCAGACACAACTAACCCAAATTTTGTTTCACTCCAAAAAGTACAAGTGAAATACTATAAGAGAGAAAGAAGAACAAATGTCTTAGAATATGAGAAGCAAGTGAGAGGTGTGTACTAATTCCTAAAACTACACTTCAATTTATAAGGGAAAAGTACAATGCAAAGTTGTCCACCCACGATGTGGAATGGACATATATACAAATAGTAACAAATCTCTACCTTGGCCATCCCACATCTTCAATTCTCTCAATAACAAATATCAATTGTGTCTTCAGCTTTTGAACATCAATGTTCAAAAATGTTGATCAAGTTCAAAAAATGTCCAAACTTGATCGCAGTCACTACTTTTGTTAGCATATCAGCAGGATTCTTTGTAGTCTTGATTTTCTGCACTGTAATTCCATCTTCTTCTATGATTTCTCGTATAAAGTGATACCAAACATCAATGTGCTTCGTCCTTGCATGATAAACTTGATTTTTTGCTAATTGAATAGTGCTTTGACTATCACAAAATTTTGTAATAGTTTCTTGTTGATACCAAGTTCCTTAAGCAATCCTTGATGCCAAATTACATCCTTAACAGCCTCTGTAAGTGCCATATACTCTGCCTCAGTCGTAGAAAAAGCAATTATTGACTGTAAAGTAGACCTCTAACTAACTGGTGCTTTTGCAAAAGTAAACACATAACCAGTAGTTGACCTTCGTTCTAGTATAGTCAGAGTTACAATATCCAACTACACATGAATTTTTTTTCCTGCTCAAAAACTAACCCAACATCCACGGTATTACGAATATACAACAAAATCCATTTCACAGCTTGCCACTGTTTCTTTTCTCGATTATGCTTATATCCACTCAAATCCCAACATCATGTGAAATGTTAGGTATTGTAAAAATTATTGCATACATCAAACTACCAACAACACTTGCATATAATACTCTTGACATATATTCTTTTTCAACTTTATCCTTTGGTGACATATCAGTATTAAGCATAAAATGGGGAGTCAATAGAGTGCTAACTGGTTTAGTTTTCTCATCCATACCAAGTTGATCTATCACCCTCTTCAAGTACTTCTTTTGAGATAAACAAAGTTTCCTTGAAAGTCTGTCCCTTGTTATCTCCATGCAAGAATCTTTTTCGTATCTCCCAAATCCTTCACCTCAAACTCCTTACTTATTTGAGATTTTAGCTTCTCAATTTCTCCTAAATTCTTGGAAGCTATTAACATATCATCAACATATAGGAGAAGATATATGAAAGAACTATCCTTAAGCTTGTGCAAATACACACAATGATCGTATTTGCTTCTCACGTACTTCTGCCACAGCATAAACTTGTCCAATCTTTTGTACCATTGTCTTGGAGATTGTTTCAATCTGTACAAAGATTTTTCAAGTTTACATACCATGTTTTCTTTCCCTGCAACTTTGTATCCTTCTGGCTGAGTCATGTAGTTTTTCTACTTTAAATCACCATGTAAAAATGTTGTTTTTACATCCATCTAAACTAGTTCTAAATCCAATTGCCACTACCAAAACCAACAACACTCTAATGGAGGAGTGTTTCACAACTGGAGAAAATACCTCATTATAATCAATTCACTCCTTTTGTGCATATCCTATTGCCACCAATCTTGCTTTGTAGCGAACATCTTCTTGGTTAGGAAATCTTTCTTTCTTTGCATATACCCATTCACTTTTCTTCACCACTTTAGATAGCTTCTTTATAAGTGGTTGGAATGTCATCAATAATAACTAAGGTTGCACATGTCATCATCTCTATGAAACTCGAGGGCTTCTTCAGAACTCTTTTAGGTTTATGGGTTGCTATTGACTCAATTTGTTGTTCAGATTCCTGAGTTGGAAACTGCCTCTCAACTGACTCTTCTTCCAAATCGTCATTTGTTTCTTCATCTGCCTTTTGTGGAGGAAAAATAAATATTCCCTCAAATTCCACCTGCTTTGAAGTACTATCAGTTACTTTTGTAGCTTCATCTGAATCCTTTTTCATCATAGCAGATTCATCAAAAGTAACATCTCAGTTAAATATTACTTTTCTTGTCTCTAACACCATAGGCGATATCCTTTGACTCCAGAAGTAATTCCTATAAATATATTCTTGTTAGCTCGCGAATCCAATTTTAACTCTTTCACATGATAATATGCAATTGAGTCAAATACATGTAAAGAGTCATAATCCGTAGCAGGTTTTCCATATCATTTTTCAAATGGTGTCTTCCTATTAATTGCAGCAGGTGGCAACCGATTTATGACGTGGCACGCATATGATATTGCCTCATCCCAAAATTCTTTGCCCAAGCCAACGTTGGACAGCATACACCGAACCTTCTCCAGTAAAGTTCAATTCATGTGTTCTGCCACTCCATTCTATTGTGGTGTATTTCTGACTGTGAAATGTCTAACGATGCCATTTTCTTCATAATCCTTCTAGAAAAAATCAATTTTTTATTCTCCACTATTATTTGTGTGAAGACACTTGATCCTTTTGCCACTTTGAGCCTCTATCATCATCTTCCATTTGAGAAAGATTCCCAACACTTCATCCTTAGTCTTCATTATATACACCCACACCCTTTGTGAAAAGTCGTAAACAAAGGTTACAAAGTACTGTTTCTCACCTAATGAAGGTATTTTAGAAGCACCCCAAACATCAGAGTGAACATAATCCAAAGTACCTTTCGTATTATGGATAGTTGTTCCAAATTTAACCCTTGTTTGCTTTCCTTTCACACAATGGTCACAAAAATCCAAGTATCCAGATTTAACACCTTTCAACAATCCTTGATCTGAAAAGGTTTTCAAGAATTTTCCTCCTATATGTCCCAAGCGCATATGCCATAGCCTAGTTGCCTCTGCCTATTTGTCAACACTAGATGTTACTGTTGTTTTCCCAATAATTGTACTACCATAATAGCGGTACAAATTATTGTCCTTCTGAATAACCTTCATTACCACTAGCTCACTAGAGAATATTGTCATCACCCCATTATCTGCAATGATTTTGAACCCCTTTGAGTCTAGGGCTCCTATAGAGATGAAATTTTTCTTCAAATTTGGTACGTATCAAATATATGTCAGTGTTCTTCACAATCCATCATTATTCTTTAATCGGACTGAACCAACACCATATGCGGTAAGAGGGTTATTGTCTGCAGTCTCAACAACTCCACATTCTCCTTGTAGATCAACAAACCACTCCCAATTAGGACACATATTATAGCTAAAAGCTGAGTCCATCAGCTATACATCAGATGATGTGGATGGATCCATTGTAACTAATCAGAAATCAGAGTCATCATAGTTGGCCACATTTGAATCCGTGACAGCTTTTCCATTGGCCTTTTTTTTTCAACTTTGGACAATCTTTCTTCCAATGCCCTTTTTCTCAACAATAGGCACATTCCTCTTTGTGGGGTTTGGATGATCTTGACTTGGATCTCCCCTTCTTTGTTCTTATTTGATTTTGAGAACGACCTCTCATCACTAATGTTTCTCCTTCTCTGTTCTTCTGTTTCTCTTTCTTTCTTTGTTCATAGCTATACAAAGATGAACAAACTTCTTTAAGAGAAATTTCATCCACTTCATTCCTCCCATAAAGTAGAGTAGTTTCAAGGTGCTCACACTCATCAGGAAAGGAAGCCAACAACATCAATGCAAGGTCACCATCAACAAATGTTACATCCATATTTGTAAATTTGTAACTAATATGTTGAAACTTTGATATGATCATTCATTGTGCTACCAGGAACAAAAATGAAGTGAAATATTTATTTCTTCATGTAAAGTTTATTTTGAATATTTTTCTTCAAAAATTTATCCTCTAATGTCTACCAAAATCTACTTGCAGAAGTTTCCTTTGTGAATGGATACTTCTATTCTCTTCCAAGAAAGGACCAAATGGTACCACAATCAACATGTTGATGTATCTCCAATTTGCATCTCCTATATTGTCAGGTTTCTCTTCTTCTAGAGTAAGTTCTTATCCTTGTTGAAAAAAGACATCTTCGACCTCACATTTTCACATCCAAAAGTGTCATGTTCTGTCAAAAATTTTAACTGCAAACTTCGCATTTGTCTGAATTCTTGTCATAAGCTAAGATACCAATGATGTGTTATGAGACTTGAGGTGGACTCCTGTGGCTTGTCTGAGAGGGATACTTCTTTATTTCCCTCCCCCATTTTGTATTACAGATTTTATTTGATAGCTGGCCACACAGACAAAGATAATTTTTTTCTGATGTGAAAATTCAGACTATGTTGCAACCACAGAGCATATTAAGAAAAATATCTTGACAACACAAATCCAAGAAAAATCTTTTCCAATGTGAAAGATCTGGCTATGCTGTAATCGCAGAGCATACTTAGATAGAACCTTGGCTCAAATACCAATTGTTGCGGAAGCAAACTAAGTAGAGTAATTATTTCATAATTATATCCCAAAAATAAAAGTCGCTAAAAATAGTAAAAGAGAAAAAATTAAAAAGAATAATGAATTTACGAGGTTCGATGAAAAATTTTTCACCTACGTCCTCAGACACAACTGATCCAAATTTTATTTCACTCCAAAAAATATAAGTGAAATACTATAGGAGAGAAAGAAGAACAAATATCTTAGAAGATGAGAAGGCAAGTGAGAGGTGTGTATTAATTCCTAAAACTAGACTTCAATTTATAGGGAAAAAGTACTATGAAAAGTTATCCACCCACGATATGGGATGGATATATATATAAATAGTAACAGCATCATTTTAAGATGCAGATTCTGTAGATGGAGGACTTCAGCAGGCTAATTGTTGAGGTTTGCAGATCCCCTAACAAAGACTTGGAGAGTCCTCCCTTGCTTTCGGAGGACATGTTTATCCTTTCAGTTATTATGAGTTTCTTTTCGTTGATTGTGGTAGTCATGGCCTATCATGGTACCTTCTTAGAGGTTAGCTATAAAGGCTTCATAGACATGGATAGTTGATAGTTGATGTTGGGATTGTTTTCCCCATTTTCTTGTTATTATTAGATTGCTCTTTTGCTTCGTAGTCCTTGTGATAGATTGAGTTAATAGCCCATTGATAGTTAACTATTTCTCCATTTTCTTCCACTATTGAACTGACAGAATGAAGGCAATGAGACTAGGCAATTCACTTGGGGACTAGCAATAGTCTTCGATTGACAGTTATGCCTGGGGCACCCTCTCGGGGCGTGACAAAGTCGGTATCAAAGCACAAAGTTTGAGGGTCCTATGGTAACCTATGAAGTCATATCTAGTAGATTCATGTTTATGGGTGTGTTGTGCCCCACATTTCATAAGTATGAGGTTGTGGGACATTAGGAAGAGTTACCATTCTTCTATTACCTGGATTCGTGCGATAGAGTTTAATCTTATGGAAATCTCATTTTAACCCATGCATTATACATTTACAGAAAATGTCGCCAAAGAGGAAAACCGCTCAAAGAGATGTCGTAGCCCAGCTGCTGAGAACGCCCAACCAGAGGCCCCAATTTAGACCGAGGCTAGCAGACAAGGATGCCCCGCTAGGACTGCTGAGGTCTCACAAGCGCCCCTTACTCAGCCCCATCCAGCTCCCACTACCGAGGTAGAGTTTAGGGGAGCCATCACCATGCTGACTTAGTTGGTGGCCTCCCAGGGTAATAACAAAGGTCCTCAAGCTCCTAACTCTAGCTCATAGGATTCCTCAGCTGCCACCAGACTTAGAGGCTTCTTGAGGATGAACCCGCCAGTGTATAAGGTTCTAAAGGCTATGCTTGCTGATGAGATTGAGGGAGTTGAGCTTGCCTCCTACCAGCTAAAGGATATTTCTAAATGTGTGGTACAATTAGTGAGAGGAGAGTAAAGGTGAGAATGCGGATCCTACAGCATGGGAAGAGTTTGAGACCGCCTTCCTTAACCACTTCTTTCCTCAAGAGTTAAGGGAGGCAAGGGTGGATGAGTTCGTGAATCTAAAGAAGGGAGGGATGATAGTGAAAGAGTATAGCCTTAAGTTCATTAAGCTATCCAGGTATGCTCCAGAGATGGTGCAAGACATGAGGGCAAGGATGAGAAAGTTTGTGTCTAGTCTGGGCAGACATGTGCATAAAGAGTGTAAGGCTGCTTTGTTGTTTCTGGGAATGGACATCTCCAGAATTATGATGTATGCCTAGCAAAGGAGGATGAAATTAAGAAAGATAGAGAAGAGCAGATGAACAGAAAGGCAAAATCAGCGGGACATGAGCCTAGCCCGCAGAGACAGAATAAGGGTGACAAGTCCTACTTTCAGAGGAGATCAACTCACCCTGCATATTCTATAGCGAGTGTGCCCATTCAGCCAAACATGTATGACCAACAATCTCATGGTTATCATAATTTTAGGGCTCCGGGTGCTCAATCTCAGGCCAATGTGACTTAAGGGAAAGGCACGAGGGAAAATCCACCTTGTGGAAAGTGTGGTAAGGTTCATCTAGGTGAGTGTCTTGTGGGCAAGGATGTTTTTTATTCATGTGGATAGGCTAGTCACTCTATTTTTAAGTGTCCAAAGAGAAGATGAGGTGAGAGGAGTAGCAGACCAGTCATCTCCAGCCCCTCTAGTGAGCAATCAGTAGAGAGGTACTACTACTGGTACAGGAGGTGGGATGAACCGCCTTTATGCTGTGGGTAATTGACAGGAGCAGAAGGCTATACCAGATATTGTCAAGTGTATGCTTTGAATCTTTACCTTTGATTATTATGCGTTACTTGATTCGGGTGCCACCTTGTCTTTTGTGACCCCTTTTATGGCTAGTAAGTTTGGGTTTCTTCCAGAGTGTTTGCTTGAACCTTTTGTTGTTTCTACTCCTACTAGTGAGTCTATCTTAGTTGAGCTAGTTTACAGGGATTGTGTAGTGTCTATTTATCATAGAGATACCTTAGTTGACTTGGTAGAGTTGGAGATGGTTGATTTCAATGTAATAATGGGCATGGATTGGCTTCACGCCTGTTATGCTTCTATCAATTGTAGAACACGAATTGTTAAGTTTCGATTTCCTAATGAACCTATCTTAGAGTGGAAAGGGAGTTCTGTTGCCCCTAAGGGCAAGTTTATTTCATATCTTAGAGCCAGAAAGTTGATCTCCAAAGGTTGCATTTATCACCTTGTGAGAGTTAAGTCTAACGATGTTGAATCTGTTACTCTTGAGTCAATTCCAATTGTAAAAAAGTTTCCTGAGGTGTTTCATGATGATCTTCTTGGAGTCCCTCATGATAGGGAGATTGGCTTTGGGATTGATGTTCTTCCTAAGACTAAACCCATTTCAATTCCACCTTATAGAATGGCCCCCGAAAAATTGAAAGAATAGTTGAAAGAACAGTTGAAAGACTTGTTAGAAAAAGGTATCATAATGTCTAGTGTCTCATTATGGGGTACTCTTATCTTATTCGTGCATAAGAAAGATAGGTCCCTCAGAATGTGTATAGACTACCGGCAACTGAACAAGGTCACTATAAAGAACAAATATCCCCTACCCAGGATAGATAATCTATTTGACAAACTTCATGGTGCTACTTGTTTCTCCAAGATAGACCTCAGATCGGGTGACCATAAGTTGAAGGTGAGGGAAAGTGATATCCCAAAGACAGCCTTTAGTACATGATATGGCCACTTTGAGTTCTTGGTCATGTCTATCGGGTTGACAAATGCACCAGCGGTTTCATGGATTTGATGAACAGGGTATTCAGACTATACCTTAATATGTTCGTGATTATTTTCATCGATGATATTCTATTCTAAAGATGAGGAGGATCATGCTAATCACCTTCAAGTGGGTTTACAAACACTCAAAGATCATGAGTTGTATGTGAAATTCATGAATTGTTTGTTTTGGCTCAAGTCTGTGGCTTTCTTGGGCCATGTTGTTTAAGGACATGGTATTTGGGCAGATATGCAGAAAATTGAAGCGGTTAAGAACTGGCTAAGATTTACTTCTCCAACAGAGATACGAAGCTTCTTGGGTTTAACAGGCTACTATCATAGATTTGTTGCAGCTTCTTTTCTCTGTCGGCCCCATTGACTAAGCTAACTCAGAAGAAGGCCAAGTTTCAGTAGTCTGAGTCATGTGAAAAAAGCTTTCTGGAGTTAAATACTAAATTGACTACAGCACTAGTATTGACATTGCCAGACTAGATGGGGGATTTCGTGATATATTGCGATGCGTCTCGAGTTGGATTGGGTTGTTTACTCATGCAGAGAGGGAAGGTGATAGCTTATGCTTCTAGAAAGCTTAAGATCCATGAGAAGAACTATTTGACTCATGGTCTCGAGTTGGCAGCAGTGGTGTTCACACTCAAGATTTCGCGTCACTGTTTGTATGGAGTTCATGTGAACATGCTCACTGACCACAAGAGCTTCCAATACATATTCAGCTAGAAAAAGTTCAACTTGCGGTAGAGGAAATGGCTGGAGTTGCTCAAGGATTATGATATGAGCATTCTCTACCACCCAGGTAAGGTTAACATTGTTGTTGATGCTCTTAGCAGGATGTCTATGGGTAGCACTGCCCATGTGGCGGAAGGAAAGAGAGAACTAGCTAAGGACGTGCATAGATTAGCTCGACTAGGAGTGCAACTTGAGGAGAACAATGAAGGTAAGGTCAATGTTCATAATGGTTCTGCTTCATCCTTAGTGTCAAAAGTGAAGGAGAAGCAAGACCAAGACACTATCTTATTCAAATTGAAAGAAGCGGTTCACAAGCAGAAGGTTATGGTTTTCTCCAAAAGGGGAGATGGGGTGTTGAGGTATCAAGGAAGATTATGCATGCTGATGTTGACGGTGTTCGAGATAGGATCCTGGTCGAAGCTCATAGCTCCAGATATTTTATTCACCCCGGTTCCACTAAGATGTATCATGACCGGAGAGAAGTCTATTGGTGGAATGGGATGAAGAAAGACATTGTTGAGTTTGTCTCCAAGTGCCCCAATTGTCAATAGGTTAAGCTTGAACATCAGAGACTGTGTGGGTTAGCACAAAACTTTGAAATTCCTGAGTGGAAGTAGAAGATGATCAACATTGATTTTATTACCGACTTACTAAGATCCAGAAATCAGCATGATTCAATATGGGTGATCATGGATAGGATGACTAAATCATCCTACTTCTTGGTAGTCAAGACAACTTATATGGTTGAGGAGTATGCTCGACTATATATTCGTGAGATTGTGAGGTTGCATGGGGTTCCCTCGTCCATCATCTCGGACAGACAAGATTAATTCACTTCTAAATTTTGGAGATCTTTTCAGAAAGGATTGGGTACGAAAGTACATTTGAGCATAACTTTTCACCCTCAAACGGATAGACAGGCAGAGCACACAATTCAGACTTTGGAGGGTATGTTGAGAGGTTGCATCATCAACTTAAAGGGTAATTGGGATGACCACCTATCATTGATTGAGTTTGCGTACAATAATAGCTACCACACCAGCATTCAGATTGTCACGCCCCAAAGTCTCATAGGGCAGACCGGCACCCGTTATCGATAAGGCTCGGGAAAACCAACCTGTAACTATATGCGTTCTATACATATTATAAGGGGTTTCTATGTTTGACATGCCTTTAAGAAGATAAAT